>JAVSCE010020753.1:0-50614 GCA_032199065.1 Smutsia gigantea | reverse complement strand
GACGTGAGGAGGAGAGGAGGTGAGGTGAGGTGAGTGAGGGGAGGGGAGTTGAGGAGGTGCGGTGATGTGAGGAGGTGAGACAGTCAGGTATTGAGGTGAGATGAGGTGTGGTATGTGAGGTGAGTAGAGGATGTGACTTGACGTGAAGATAGAGGTGTTGTAGTGTGAGTGAGGTGAGGAGAGATAACATGAGGTAACGAGGTGAGCAGGTGAAGTGCGGTGAGGTGAGTGAGGTGAAGTGACATGAGGAGAGGAGGAGGTGAGTTGAGTTAATTGAGGTGAGTGAAGTTAAGGTGAACTGAATGAGGTGAGTTGAGTTGAGGTGAGAAGATGAGGAGGTGGTGTGACTTGAGGATTTAGGTGAAGTAAAGTGAGAGAAGTGAACTGAAGTGCATGAGGTGGGGAGGAGGTGGGGAGGGGAGGTTAGTTGAGAAACTGGGCTGAGGTGAAATGAGTGAGGTGGGTGATGTGAGGAGGATATTTCATGACGTTGTGAGGTTAGCAGGTGTGGTGAGGTTAGCTGAGTGAAATGAAATTAATTGAGGAAAGTTAGGACAAATTGAGGTGACATGGTGGTTAGGAGGTACGGTGTGGTGAGTGTGTTGATGGGAGGCGACGTGAGGAGGTGAGGAGGTGTGTTGAGGTGAGGAATTGAAGTGAAGTGAGCGACTTGAGGTGAGGTGAGGAGGGGACGTGACGTGAAGACGTGAAGAAGTTAGGAATTGAGGTGAGGTGAGGTGAGATGTGGTTAGAAGATGAGGTGAGGTGAGGTGAGGTTAGAATTGAGGTTTGATGAGGTGAGTTGAAGTGAAGTGTGAGATGAAAAGTTGAGATGACGTGAGGAGGAGAGGATGTGAGGTGAGGTGTGTGAGGTGAGGGGAGTTGAGGAGGTGCGGTGATGTGAGGAGGTGAGACAGTCAGGTATTGAGGTGAGATGAGGTGTGGTATGTGAGGTGAGTAGAGGAGGTGACTTGACGTGAAGATTGAGGTGATGTAGGGTGAGTTAGTTGAGGAGAGATAACATGAGGTAACGAGGTGAGCAGGTGAAGTGCGGTGAGGTGAGTGAGGTGAAGTGACATGAGGAGAGGAGGAGGTGATTTGAGGTAATTGAGGTGAGTGAAGGTAAGGTGAACTGAATGAGGTGAGGAGAGTTGAGTTGGGAAAATGAGGAGGTGGTGTGTCTTGAGGATTGAGGTGAGGTAAAGTGAGAGAAGTGAACTGAAGTGCATGAGTTGGGGAGTAGGTGGGGAGGGACGTTCGTTGAGAAACTGGGCTGAGGTGAAATGAGTGAGGTGGGTGAGGTGAAGAGGATATTTCATGACGTTGTGAGGTTAGCAGGTGTGGTGAGGTTAGCTGAGTGAAGTGAAATTAAATGAGGAAAGTTAGGACAAATTGAGGTGACATGGTGGTTAGGAGGTAAGGTGTGGTGAGTGTGTTGATGGGAGGCGACGTGAGGAGGTGAGCAGATGAGTTGAGTGAGGAATTGAAGTGAAGTGAGCGACTTGAGGTGAGGTGAGGAGGGGACGTGACGTGAAGACGTGAAGAAGTTAGGAATTGAGGTGAGGTGAGGTGAGATGTGGTTAGAAGATGAGGTGAGGTGAGGTGAGGTTAGAATTGAGGTTTGATGAGGTGAGTTGAAGTGAAGTGTGAGATGAAAAGTTGAGATGACGTGAGGAGGAGAGGAGGTGAGGTGAGGGGAGTGAGGTTAGGGGAGTTTAGGAGGTGCGGTGATGGAGGAGGTGAGACAGTCAGTTATTGAGGTGAGATGAGGTGTGGTATGTGAGGTGAGTAGAGGAGGTGACTTGACGTGAAGATTGAGGTGATGTAGGGTGTGTGAGGTGAGGAGAAATAACATGAGGTAACGAGGTGAGCAGGTTAAGAGCGGTGAGGTCAGTGAGGTGAAGTGACATGAGGAGAGGAGGAGGTGAGTTGAGTTAATTGAGGTGAGTGAAGGTAAGGTGAAATGAATGAGGTGAGGTGAGTTGAGTTGAGAAGATGAGGAGGTGGTGTGACTTGAGGATTGAGGTGAGGTAAAGTGAGAGAAGTGAACTGAAGTGCATGAGGTGGGGAGGAGGTGGGGAGGGGAGGTTAGTTGAGAAACTGGGCTGAGGTGAAATGAGTGAGGTGGGTGATGTGAGGAGGATATTTCATGACGTTGTGAGGTTAGCAGTTGTGGTGAGGTTAGCTGAGTGAAGTGAAATTAAATGAGGTAAGGTAGGACAAATTGAGGTGAAATGGTGGTTAGGAGGTAAGGTGTGGTGAGTGTGTTGATGGGAGGCGACGTGAGGAGGTGAGGAGGTGAGTTGAGGTGAGGAATTGAAGTGAAGTGAGCGACTTGAGGTGAGGTGAGGAGGGGACGTGACGTGAAGACGTGAAGAAGTTAGGAATTGAGGTGAGGTGAGGTGAGATGTGGTGAGAAGATAAGCTGAGGTGAGGTGAGGTGAGGTTAGAATTGAGGTTTGATGAGGTGAGTTGAAGTGAAGTGTGAGATGAAAAGTTGAGATGACGTGAGGAGAGGAGGTGAGGTGAGGTGAGTGAGGTGAGGGGAGTTGAGGAGGTGCGGTGATGTGAGGAGGTGAGACAGTCAGGTATTGAGGTGAGATGAGGTGTGGTATGTGAGGTGAGTAGAGGAGGTGACTTGACGTGAAGATTGAGGTGATGTAGGGTGAGTGAGGTGAGGAGAGATAACATGAGGTAACGAGGTGAGCAGGTGAAGTGCGGGAGGTGAGTGAGGTGAAGTGACATGAGGAGAGGAGGAGGTGAGTTGAGGTAATTGAGGTGAGTGAAGGTAAGGTGAAATGAATGAGGTGAGGTGAGTTGAGGTGAGAAGATGAGGAGGTGGTGTGACTTGAGGATTGAGGTGAGGAAAAGTGAGAGAAGTGAACTGAAGTTCAAGAGGTGGGGAGGAGGTGGGGAGGGGAGGTTAGTTGAGAAACAGGGCTGAGGTGAAATGAGTGAGGTGGGTGATGTGAGGAGGATATTTCATGACGTTGTGAGGTTAGCAGGTGTGGTGAGGTTAGCTGAGTGAAGTGAAATTAAATGAGGTAAGTTAGGACAAATTGAGGTGACATGGTTGTTAGGAGGTAAGGTGAGGTGAGTGTGTTGATCGGAGGCGACATGAGGAGGTGAAGAGGTGAGTTGAGGTGAAGAATTGAAGTTAACGTGAGAGACTTGAGGTGAGGTGAGGAGGGGACGTGACGTGAAGACGTGAAGAATTTAGGAATTGAGGTGAGGTGAGGTGAGATGTGGTGAGAAGATAAGTTGAGGTGAGGTGATGTGAGGTTAGAATTGAGGTTTGATGAGGTGAGTTGAAGTGAAGTATGAGATGAAAAGTTGTGATGCCATGAGTAGGAGAGAAGGTGAGGTGAGGTGAGTGAGGTGAGGGGAGTTGAGGAGTTGCGGTGATGTGAGGATGTGAGACAGTCAGGTATTGAGGTGAGATGAGGTGTGGTATGTGAGGTGAGTAGAGGATTTGACTTGACGTGAAGATTGAGGTGATGTTGGGTGAGTGAGATGAGGAGAGATAACATGAGGTAACGAGGTGAGCAGGTGAAGTGCGGTGAGTTGAGTGAGGTGAAGTGACATGAGGAGAGGAGGAGGTGATTTGAGTTAATTGAGGTGAGTGAAGTTAAGGTGAAATGAATGAGGAGAGGTGAGTTGAGGTGAGAAAATGAGGAGGTGGTGTGACTTGAGGATTGAGGTGAAGTAAAGTGAGAGAAGTGAACTGAAGTGCATGAGGTGGGGAGGAGGTGGGGAGGGGAGGTTAGTTGAGAAACAGGGCTGAAGTGAAATGAGTGAGGTGGGTGATGTGAGGAGGATATTTCATGACGTTGTGAGGTTGCAGGTGTGGTGAGGTTAGCTGAGTGAAGTGAAATAAAATGAGGAATGTTAGGACAAATTGAGGTGACATGGTGTTTAGGAGGTAAGTGTGGTGAGTGTGTTGATGGGAGGCGACGTGAGGAGGTGAGGAGGTGAGTTGAGGTGAGGAATTGAAGTGAAGTGAACGACTTCAGGTGAGGTGAGGAGGGGACGTGTCGTGAAGACGTAAAGAAGTTAGGAATTGAGGTGAGGTGAGGTGAGATGTGGTGAGAAGATAAGTTGAGGTGAGGTGAGGTGAGGTTAGAATTGAGGTTTGATGAGGTGAGTTGAAGTGAAGTGTGAGATGAAAAGTTGAGATGACGTGAGGAGGAGAGGAGGTGAGGTGAGGTGAGTGAGGTGAGGGGAGTTGAGGAGGTGCGGTGATGTGAGGAGTTGAGAGTCAGGTATTGAGGTGAGATGAGGTGTGGTATGTGAGGTGAGTAGAGGAGGTGACTTGACGTGAAGATTGAGGTGATGTAGGGTGAGTGAGGTGAGGAGAGATAACATGAGGTAACGAGGTGAGCAGGTGAAGTGCGGTGAGGTGAGTGAGGTGAAGTGACATGAGGAGAGGAGGAGGTGAGTTGAGGTAATTGAGGTGAGTGAAGGTAAGTTGAAATGAATGAGGTGAGGTGAGTTGAGGTGAGAAGATGAGGAGGTGGTGTGACTTGAGGATTGAGGTGAGGTAAAGTGAGAGAAGTGAACTGAAGTGCATGAGGTGGGGAGGAGGTGGGGAGGGGAGGTTAGTTGAGAAACTGGGCTGAGGTGAAATGAGTGAGGTGGGTGATGTGAGTAGGATATTTCATGACGTTGTGAGGTTAGCAGGTGTGGTGAGGTTAGCTGAGTGAAGTGAAATTAAATGAGGAATGTTAGGACAAATTGAGGTGACATGGTGGTTAGGAGGAAAGGTGTGGTCAGGGTGTTGATGGGAGGCGACGTGAGGAGGTGAGGAGGTGAGTTGAGGTGAGGAATTGAAGTGAAGTGAGCGACTTGAGGTGAGGTTGGGAGGGGACATGACGTGAAGACGTGAAGAAGTTAGGAATTCAGGTGAGGTGAGGTGAGATGTGGTGAGAAGATTAGTTGAGGTGAGGTGAGGTCAGAATAGAATAGAGGTTTTATGAGGTGAGTTGAAGTGAAGTGTGAGATGAAAAGTTGAGATGACGTGAGGAGGAGAGGAGGTGAGGTGAGGTGAGTGAGGTGAGGGGAGTTGAGGAGGTGCGGTGATGTGAGGAGATGAGACAGTCAGGTATTGAGGTGAGATGAGGTGTGGTATGTGAGGTGAGTAGAGGAGGTGATGACGTGAAGATTGAGGTGATGTAGGGTGAGTGAGGTGAGGAGAGATAACATGAGATAACGAGGTGAGCAGGTGAAGTGCGGTGAGGTGAGGGAGGTGAAATGACATGAGGAGAGGAGGAGGTGAGTTGAGGTAATTGAGGTGAGTGAAGGTAGGGTGAACTGAATGAGGTGAGGTGAGTTGAGGTGAGAAGATGAGGAGGTGGTATGACTTGAGGATTGAGGTGAGGTAAAGTGAGAGAAGTGAACTGAAGTGCATGAGGTGGGGAGGAGGTGGGGAGGGGAGGTTAGTTGAGAAACTGGGCTGAGGTGAAATGAGTGAGGTGGGTGATGTGAGGAGGATATTTCATGACGTTGTGAGGTTAGCAGGTGTGGTGAGGTTAGCTGAGTGAAGTGAAATTAAATGAGGAATGTTAGGACAAATTGAGGTGACATGGTGGTAAGGAGGTAAGGTGTGGTCAGGGTGTTGATGGGAGGCGACGTGAGGAGGTGAGGAGGTGAGTTGAGGTGAGGAATTGAAGTGAAGTGAGCGACTTGAGGTGAGGTGAGGAGGGGACGTGACGTGAAAAAGTGAAGAAGTAAGGAATTGAGGTGAGGTGAGGTGAGATGTGGTGAGAAGATAAGTTGAGGTGAGGTGAGGTGAGGTTAGAATTGAGGTTTGATGAGGTGAGTTGAAGTGAAGTGTGAGATGAAATGTTGAGATGACGTGAGGAGGAGAGGAGGTGAGGTGAGGTGAGTGAGGTGAGGGGAGTTGAGGAGTTGCGCTAATGTGAGGAGGCGAGTCAGTCAGGTATTGAGGTGAGATGAGGTGTGGTATGTGAGGTGAGTAGAGGAGGTGACTTGACGTGAAGATTGAGGTGATGTAGTGTGAGTGAGGTGAGGAGAGATAACATGAGTTAACGAGGTTAGTAGGTGAAGTGCGGTGAGTTGAGTGAGGTGGAGTGACATGAGGAGAGGAGGAGGCGAGTTGAGTTAATTGAGGTGAGTGAAGGTAAGGTGAAATGAATGAGGTGAGGTGAGTTGAGGTGAGAAGATGAGGAGGTGGTGAGACTTGAGGATTGAGGTGAGGTAAAGTGAGAGAAGTGAACAGAAGTGCATGAGTTGGGGAGGAGGTGGGGAGGGGAGTTTAGTTGAGAAACTGTGCTGAGGTGAAATGAGTGAGGTGGGTGATGTGAGGAGGATATTTCATGACGTTGTGAGGTTAGCAGGTGTGGTGAGGTTAGCTGAGTGAAATGAAATTAAATGAGGAAAGTTAAGACAAATTGAGGTGACATGGTGGTTAGGAGGTAAGGTGTGGTGAGTGTGTTGATGAGAGGTGACGTGATGAGTTGAGGAGGTGAGTTGAGGTGAGTGATTGAAGTGAAGTTAGCGACTTGAGGTGAGGTGAGGAGGGGACGTGACGTGAAGACGTGAAGAAGTTAGGAATTGAGGTGAGGTGAGGTGAGATGTGGTGAGAAGATAAGTTTATGTGAGGTGAGTTGAGGTTAGAATTGAGGTTTGATGAGGTGAGTTGAAGTGAAGTGTGAGATGAAAAGTGGAGATGTTGTGAGGAGTAGAGGAGGTGAGGTGAGGTGAGGGGAGTTGAGGAGGTGCGGTGATGTGAGGAGGTGAGACAGTCAGGTATTGAGGTGAGATGAGGTGTGGTATGTGAGGTGAGTAGAGGAGGTGACTTGACGTGAAGATTGAGGTGATGTAGGGTGAGTGAGGTGAGGAGAGATAACATGAGGTAACGAGGTGAGCAGGTGAAGTGCGGTGAGTTGAGTGAGGTGAAGTGACATGAGGAGAGGAGGAGGTGAGTTGAGGTAATTGATGTGAGTGAAGTTAAGGTGAAATGAATGAGGTGAGTTGAGTTGAGGTGAGAAAATGAGGAGGTGGTGTGACTTGAGGATTGAGCTGAGGTAAAGTGAGAGAAGTGAACTGAAGTGCATGAGGTGGGGAGGAGGTGGGGAGGGGAGGTTAGTTGAGAAACTGGGCTGAGGTGAAATGAGTGAGGTGGGTGTTGTGAGGAGTATATTTCATTACATTGTGAGGTTAGCAGATGTGGTGAGGTTAGCTGAGTGAAGTGAAATTAAATAAGGAAAGTTTGGACAAATTGTGGTGACATGGTGGTTAGGAGGTAAGGTGTGGTGAGTGTGTTGATGGGAGGCGACGTGAGGCGGTGAGGAGGTGAGTTGAGGTGAGGAATTGAAGTGAAGTGAGCGAGTTGAGGTGAGGTGAGGAGGGGACGTGACGTGAAGACGTGAAGAATTTAGGAATTTAGGTGTGGTGAGGTGAGATGTGGTGAGAAGATAAGTTGAGGTGAGGTGAGGTGAGGTTAGAATTGAGGTTTGATGAGGTGAGTTGAAGTGAAGTGTGAGAATAAAATTTGAGATGACGTGAGGAGGAGAGGAGGTGTGGTGAGGTGAGTGAGGTGAAGGGAGTTGAGGAGTTGTGGTGATGTGAGGAGGTGAGACAGTCAGGTATTGAGGTGAGATGAGGTGTGGTATGTGAGGTGAGTAGAGGAGGTGACTTGACGTGAAGATTGAGGTGATGTAGGGTGAGTGAGGTGAGGAGAGATAACATGAGGTAACGAGGTGAGCAGGTGAAGTGCGGTGAGTTGAGTGAGGTGAAGTGACATGAGGAGAGGAGGATGTGAGTTGAGGTAATTGAGGTGAGTGAAGGTAAGGTGAAATGAATGAGGTGAGGTGAGTTGAGGTGAGAAGATGAGGAGGTGGTTTGACTTGAGGATTGAGGTGAGGTAAAGTGAGAGAAGTGAACTGAAGTGCATGAGGTGGGGAGGAGGTGGGGAAGGGAGGTTAGTTGAGAAACTGGGCTGAGGTGAAATGAGTGAGGTGGGTGATGTGAGGAGGATATTTCATGACGTTGTGAGGTCAGCAAGTGTGGTGAGTTTAGCTGAGTGAAGTGAAATTAAATGAGGAAAGTTAGGACAAATTGAGGTGACATGGTGGTTAGGAGGTAAGGTGTGGTGAGTGTGTTGATGGGAGGTGAAGTGAGGAGGTGAGGAGGTGAGTTGTGAGGAATTGAAGTGAAGTGAGCGACTTGAGGTGAGGTGAGGTTTGGACGTGACGTGAAGACGTGAAGAAGTTAGGAATTGAGGTGAGGTGAGGTGAGATGTGGAGAGAAGATAAGTTGAGGTGAGGTGAGGTGAGGTTGAATTGAGGTTTGATGAGGTGAGTTGAAGTGAAGTGTGAGATGAACAGCTGAGACGACGTGAGTCGGAGAGGAGGTGAGGTGAGGTGAGTGAGGTGAGGGGAGTTGAGGAGGTGCGGTGATGTGAGGAGGTGAGACAGTCAGGTATTGAGGTGAGATGAGGTGTGGTATGTGAGGTGAGTAGAGGAGGTGACTTGACGTGAAGATTGAGGTGATGTAGGGTGAGTTAGTTGAGGAGAGATAACATGAGGTAACGAGGTGAGCAGGTGAAGTGCGGTGAGGTGAGTGAGGTGAAGTGACATGAGGAGAGGAGGAGGTGATTTGAGGTAATTGAGGTGAGTGAAGGTAAGGTGAACTGAATGAGGTGAGGAGAGTTGAGTTGGGAAAATGAGGAGGTGGTGTGTCTTGAGGATTGAGGTGAGGTAAAGTGAGAGAAGTGAACTGAAGTGCATGAGTTGGGGAGTAGGTGGGGAGGGACGTTCGTTGAGAAACTGGGCTGAGGTGAAATGAGTGAGGTGGGTGAGGTGAAGAGGATATTTCATGACGTTGTGAGGTTAGCAGGTGTGGTGAGGTTAGCTGAGTGAAGTGAAATTAAATGAGGAAAGTTAGGACAAATTGAGGTGACATGGTGGTTAGGAGGTAAGGTGTGGTGAGTGTGTTGATGGGAGGCGACCTGAGGTGTTGAGGAGGTGAGTTGAGGTGAGGAATTGAAGTGAAGTGAGTGACTTGAGGTTAGGTGAGGAGGGGACGTGACGTGAAGACGTGAAGAAGTTAGGAATTGAGGTGAGGTGAGGTGAGATGTGGTGAGAAGATGAGTTGAGGTGAGGTGAGGTGAGGTTAGAATTGAGGTTTGATGAGGTGAGTTGAAGTGAAGTGTGAGATGAAAAGTTGAGATGACGTGAGGAGGAGAGGAGGTGAGGTGAGGTGAGTGAGGTAAGGGGAGTTGAGTAGGTGCGGTGACGTGAGGAGGTGAGACAGACAGGTATTTAGGTGAGATGAGATGTGGTATGTGAGGTGAGTAGAGGAGGTGACTTGACGTGAAGATTGAGGTGATGTAGGGTGAGTGAGGTGAGGAGAGATAACATGAGGTAACGAGGTGAGCAGGTGAAGTGCGGTGAGGTGAGTGAGGTGAAGTGACATGAGGAGAGGAGGAGGTGTTTTGAGGTAATTGAGGTGAGTGAAGCTAAGGTGAACTGAATGAGGTTGGGTGAGTTGAGGTGGGAAGATGAGGAGGTGGTGTCACTTGAGGATTGAGGTGAGGTAAAGTGAGAGAAGTGAACTGAAGTGCATGAGTTGGGGAGGATGTGGGGAGGGGAGGTTAGTTGAGAAACTGGGCTGAGGTGAAATGAGTGAGGTGGCTGATGTGAGGAGGATATTTCATGACGTTGTGAGGTTAGCAGGTGTGGTGAGGTTAGCTGAGTGAAGTGAAATTAAATGAGGAAAGTTAGGACAATTGAGGTGACATGGTGGTTAGGAGGTAAGGTGTAGTGAGTGTGTTGATGGGAGGCGACGTGAGGAGTTGAGGAGGTGAGTTGAGGTGAGGAATTGAAGTCATGTGAGCGACATGAGGTGACGTGGGGAGGGTACGTGACGTGAAGACGTGAAGAAGTTAGGAATTGAGGTGAGGTGAGGTGAGCTGTGGTGAGAAGATAAGTTAAGGTGAGGTGAGGAGAGGTTAGAATTGAGGTTTGATGAGGTGAGTTGAAGTGAAGTGTGAGATGAAAAGTTGAGATGACGTGAGGAGGAGAGGAGGTGAGGTGAGGTGAGTGAGGTGAGGGGAGTTGAGGAGGTGCGGTGATGAGAGGAGGTGAGACAGTCAGGTATTGAGGTGAGATGTGGTGTGGTATGTGAGGTGAGTGGAGGAGGTGACTTGACGTGAAGATTGAGGTGATGTAGGGTGAGTGAGGTGAGGAGAGATAACATGAGGTAACGAGGTGAGCAGGTGAAGTGCGGTGAGGTGAGTGAGGTGAAGTGACATGAGGAGAGGAGGCGGTGAGTTGAGGTAATTGAGATGAGTGAAGGTAAGTTGAACTGAATGAGGTGAGGTGAGTTGAGGTGAGAAGTTGAGGAGGTGGTGTGATTGGGGATTGAGGTGAGGAAAAGTGAGATAATGAACTGAAGTGCATGAGGTGGGGAGGAGGTGGGGAGGGGAGGTTAGTTGAGAAACTGGGCTGAGGTGAAATGAGTGAGGTGGGTGATGTGAGGAGGATATTTCATGACGTTGTGAGGTTAGCAGTTGTGCTGAGGTTAGCTGAGTGAAGTGAAATTAAATGAGGAAAGTTAGGACAAATTGAGGTGACATGGTGGTTAGGAGGTAAGGTGTGGTGAGTGTGTTGATGGGAGGCGACGTGAGGAGGTGAGGAGGTGAGTTGAGGTGAGGAATTGAAGTGAAGTGAGCGACTTGAGGTGAGGGGAGGAGGGGACGTGACGTGAAGACGTGAAGAAGTTAGGAATTGAGGTGAGGTGAGGTGAGTTGTGGTGAGAAGATAAGTTGAGGTGAGGTGAGGTGAGGTTAGAATTGAGGTTTGATGAGGTGAGTTGAAGTGAAGTGTGAGATGAAAAGTTGAGATGAAGTGAGGAGGAGAGGAGGTGAGGTTAGGTGAGTGAGGTGAGGGGATTTGAGGAGGTGCGGTGATGTGAGGAGTTGAGACAGTCATGTATTGAGGTGAGATGAGTTGTGGTATGTGAGGTGAGTAGAGGAGGTGACTTGACGTGAAGATTGAGGTGATGTAGGGTGAGTGAGGTGAGGAGAGATAACATGAGGTAACGAGGTGAGCAGGTGAAGTGCGGTGAGGTGAGTGAGGTGAAGTGACATGAGGACAGGTGGATGTGAGTTGATTTAATTGAGGTGAGTGAAGGTAAGTTGAACTGAAGGAGGTGAGGTGTGTTGAGGTGAGAAGATGAGGAGGTGGTGTGACTTGAGGATTGAGGTGAGGTAAAGTGAGAGAAGTAACTGAAGTGAATGAGGTGGGGAGGAGGTGGTTAGGGGAGGTTAGTTGAGAAACTGGGCTGAGGTGAAATGAGTGAGGTGGGTGATGTGAGGAGGATATTTCATGACGTTGTGAGGTTAGCAGGTGTGGTGAGGTTAGCTGAGTGAAGTGAAATTAAATGAGGAAAGTTAGGACAAATTGAAGTGACATGGTGGTTAGGAGGTAATGTGTGGTGAGTGTGTTGATGGGAGTCGACGTGAGGAGGTGAGGAGGGGAGTTGAGGTGAGGAATTGAAGTGAAGTGAGCGACTTGAGGTGAGGTGAGGAGGGGACGTGACGTGAAGACGTGAAGAAGTTAGGAATTGAGGTGAGGTGAGGTGAGATTTTGTGAGAAGATAAGTTGAGGGGAGGTGAGGTGAGGTTAGAATTGAAGTTTGATGAGGTGAGTTGAAGTGAAGTGTGAAATGAAAAGTTTAGATGACGTCAGGAGTAGAGGAGTTGAGGTGAGGTGATTGAGGTGAGGGGGGTTGAAGAGGTGTGGTGATGTGAGGAGGTGAGACAGTCAGGTATTGAGGTGAGATGAGGTGTGGTATGGGAGGTGAGTAGAGGAGGTGAATTGACGTGAAGATTGAGTTGATGTAGGGTGAGTGAGGTGAGGAGAGAAAACATGAGGCAACGAGGTGAGCAGGTGAAGTGCGGTGAGGTGAGTGAGGTGAAGTGACATGAGGAGAGGGGGAGGTGAGTTGAGGTAATTGAGGTGAGTGAAGGTAAGTTGAACTGAATGAGGTGAGGAGAGTTGAGGTGGGAAGATGAGGTGGTGGTGTCACTTTAGGATTGAGGTGAGGTAAAGTGAGAGAAGTGAACTGAAGTTAATGCGGTGGGGAGGAGGTGGGGAGGGGAGGTTAGTTGAGAAACTGGGCTGAGGTGAAATGAGTGAGGTGGGTGATGTGAGGAGGATATTTCATGACGTTGTGAGGTCAGCAGGTGTGGTGAGGTTAGCTGAGTGAAGTGAAATTAAATGAGGAAAGTTAGGACAAATTGAGGTGACATGGTGGTTAGGAGGTAAGGTGTGGTGAGTGTGTAGATGGGAGGTGACGTGAGGAGGTGAGTTGTGAGGAATTGAAGTGAAGTGAGCGACTTGAGGTGAGGTGAGGAGGGGACGTGACGTGAAGACGTGAGGAAGTTAGGAATTGAGGTGAGGTGAGGTGAGATTTTGTGGAGAAGATAAGTTGAGGGGAGGTGAGGTGAAGTTAGAATTGAAGTTTGATGAGGTGAGTTGAAGTGAAGTGTGAAATGAAAAGTTTAGATGACGTCAGGACGAGAGGAGGTGAGGTGAGGTGAGTGAGGTGAGGGGAGTTGTAGAGGTGTGGTGATGTGAGGAGGTGAGACAGTCAGGTATTGAGGTGAGATGAGGTGTGGTATGTGAGGTGAGTAGAGGAGGTGAATTGACGTGAAGATTGAGGTGATGTAGGGTAAGTGAGGTGAGGAGAGATAACATGAGGCAACGAGGTGAGCAGGTGAAGTGCGGTGAGGTGAGTGAGGTGAAGTGACATGAGGAGAGGAGGAGGTGAGTTGAGGTAATTGAGGTGAGTGAAGGTAAGGTGAAATGAATGAGCTGAGGTGAGTTGAGGTGAGAAGATGAGGAGGTGGTGTGACTTGAGGATTGAGGTGAGGTAAAGTGAGAGAAGTGAACTGAAGTGCATGAGGTGGGGAGGAGGTTGGGAGGGGAGGTTGGTTGAGAAACTGGGCTGAGATGAAATGAGTGAGGTGGGTGATGTGAGGAGGATATTTCATGACGTTGTGAGGTTAGCAGGTGTGGTGAGGTTAGCTGAGTGAAGTGAAATTAAATGAGGAAAGTTAGGACAAATTGAGGTGACGTGGTGGTTAGGAGGTAAGGTGTGGTGAGTGTGTTGATGGGAGGCGACGTGAGGAGGTGAGGAGGTGAGTTGAGGTGAGGAATT
This sequence comes from Smutsia gigantea, assembly GCA_032199065.1. Taxonomy (NCBI): domain Eukaryota; kingdom Metazoa; phylum Chordata; class Mammalia; order Pholidota; family Manidae; genus Smutsia; species Smutsia gigantea. The sequence continues at coordinate 37,426 of JAVSCE010020753.1, read as the reverse complement.
GAAGTGAAGTGAGCGACTTGAGGTGAGGTGAGGAGGGGACGTGACGTGAAGACGTGAGGAAGGTAGGAATTCACGTGAGGTGAGGTGAGATGTGGTGAGAAGATAAGTTGAGGGGAGGTGAGTTGAGGTTAGAATTGAGGTTTGATGAGGTGAGTTGAAGTGAAGTGTGAGAAGAAAAGTTGAGATGACGTGAGGAGGAGAGGAGGTGAGGTGAGGTGAGTGAGGTGAGGGGAGTTGAGGAGGTGCGGTGATGTGAGGAGGTGAGACATTCATGTATTTAGGTGAGGTGAGGTGTGGTATGTGAGGTGAGTAGAGGAGGTGACTTGACGTGAAGATTGAGGTGATGTAGGGTGAGTGAGGTGAGGAGAGATAACATGTGGTAACGAGGTGAGAATGTGAAGTGCGGTGAGGTGATTGATTTGAAGTGACATGAGGAGAGGAGGAGGTGAGTTGAGGTAATTGAGGTGAGTGAAGGTAAGTTTAACTGAATGATGTGAGGAGAGTTGAGGTGGGAAGATGAGGAGGTGGTGTGACTTGAGGATTGAGGTGAGGTAAAGTGAGAGAAGTGAACTGAAGTGAATGAGGTGGGGAGGAGGTGGGGAGGGGAGGTTAGTTGAGAAACTGGGCTGAGGTGAAATGAGTGAGGTGGGTGATGTGAGGAGGTTATTTCATGACGTTGTGAGGTTAGCAGGTGTGGTGAGGTTAGCTGAGTGAAGTGAAATTAAATGAGGAAAGTTAGGACAAATTGAGGTGACGTGGTGGTTAGGAGGTAAGGAGTGGTGAGTGTGTTGATGGGAGGCGACGTGAGGAGGAGAGGAGGTGATTTGAGGTGAGGAATTGAAGTGAAGTGAGTGACTTGAGGTGAGGTGAGGAGGGGACGTGACGTGAAGACGTGAGGAAGTTAGGAATTGAGGTGAGGTGAGGTGAGATGTGGTGAGAAGATATGTTGAGGGGAGGTGAGGTGAGGTTAGAATTGAGGTTTGATGAGGTGAGTAGAAGTGAAGTGTGAAATGAAAAGTTGAGATGACGTGAGTAGGAGAGGATGTGAGGTGAGGTGAGTGAGGTGAGGGGAGTTGAGGAGGTGCGGTGATGTGATGAGGTGAGACAGTCAGGTATTGAGGTGAGATGAGGTGTGGTATGTGAGGTGAGTAGAGGAGGTGAATTGACGTGAAGATTGAGGTGATGTAGGGTTAGTGAGGTGAGGAGAGAAAACATGAGGTAACGAGGTGAGCAGGTGAAGTGCGGTGAGGTGAGTGTGGTGAAGTGACATGAGGAGAGGAGGCGGTGAGTTGAGGTAATTGAGATGAGTGAAGGTAAGTTGAACTGAATGAGGTGAGGTGAGTTGAGGTGAGAAGTTGAGGAGGTGGTGTGATTGAGGATTGAGGTGAGGTAAAGTGAGATAATGAACTGAAGTGCATGAGGTGGGGAGGGGGTGGGGAGGGGAGGTTAGTTGAGAAACTGGGTTGAGGTGAAATGAGTGAGGTGGGTGATGTGAGGAGGATATTTCATGACGTTGTGAGGTTAGCAGTTGTGGTGAGGTTAGCTGAGTGAAGTGAAATTAAATGAGGAAAGTTAGGACAAATTGAGGTGACATGGTGGTTAGGAGGTAAGGTGTGGTGAGTGTGTAGATGGGAGGTGACGTGAGGAGGTGAGTTGTGAGGAATTGAAGTGAAGTGAGCGACTTGAGGTGAGGTGAGGAGGGGACGTGACGTGAAGACGTGAAGAAGTTAGGAATTGAGGTGAGGTGAGGTGAGATATGGTGAGAAGATAAGTTGAGGTGAGGTGAGGTGAGTATAGAATTGAGGTTTGATGAAGTGAGTTGAAGTGAAGTGTGAGATGAAAAGTTGAGATGACGTGAGGAGGAGAGGAGGTGAGGTGAGGTGAGTGAGGTGAGGGGATTTCAGGAGGTGCGGTGATGTGAGGAGTTGAGACAGGTATTGAGGTGAGATGAGGTGTGGTATGTGAGGTGAGTAGAGGAGGTGACTTGACGTGAAGATGGAGGTGATATAGTGTGAGTGAGGTGAGGAGAGATAACATGAGGTAATGAGGTGAGCATGTGAAGTGCGGTGAGTTGAGTGAGGTGAAGTGACATGAGGAGAGGAGGAGGTGAGTTGAGGTAATTGAGGTGAGTGAAGGTAAGGTGAAATGAATGAGGTGAGGTTAGTTGAGGTGAGAAGATGAGGAGGTGGCGTGACTTGAGGATTGAGGTGAGGTAAAGTTAGAGAAGTGAACTGAAGTGCATGAGGTGGGGAGGAGGTGGGGAGGGGAGGTTAGTTGAGAAACTGGGCTGAGGTGAAATGAGTGAGGTCAGTGATGTGCGGAGGATAATTCATGACGTTGTGAGGTTAGCAGGTGTGGTGAGGTTAGCTGAGTGACTTGAAATTAAATGAGGAACGTTAGGACAAATTGAGGTGATATGGTGGTTAGGAGGTAAGGTGTGGTGAGTGTGTTGATGGGAGGCGACGTGAGGAGGTGAGGAGCTGAGTTGAGGTGAGGAATTGAAGTGAAGTGGGCGACTTGAGGTGAGTTGAGGAGGGGACGTGACGTGAAGACGTGAAGAAGTTAGGAATTGAGGTGAGGTGAGGTGAGATGTTGTGAGAAGATAAGTTGAGGGGAGGTGAGGTGAGGTTAGAATTGAGGTTTGATGAGGTGAGTTGAAGTGAAGTGTGAGATGAAAAGTTTAGATGACGTCAGGAGGAGAGGAGGTGAGGTGAGGTGAGTGAGGTGAGGGGAGTTGAGGAGGTGCGGTGATGTGAGGAGGTGAGACAGTCAGGTATTGGGGTGAGATGAGGTGTGGTATGTGAGGTGATTAGAGGAGGTGACTTGACGTGAAGATTGAGGTGATTTAGGGTGAGTGAGGTGAGGAGAGATAACATGAGGTAACGAGGTGAGCAGGTGAAGTGCGGTGAGGTGAGTGAGGTGAAGTGACATGAGGAGAGGAGGAGGTGAGTTGAGGTAATTGAGGTGAGTGAAGGTAAGGTGAAATGAATGAGCTGAGGTGAGTTGAGGTGAGAAGATGAGGAGGTGGTGTGACTTGAGGATTGAGGTGAGGTAAAGTGAGAGGAGTGAACTGAAGTGAATGAGGTGGGGAGGAGGTGGGGAGGGGAGGTTAGTTGAAAAACTGGGCTGAGTTGAAATGAGTGAAGTGGGTGATGTGAGGAGGATATTTCATGACGTTGTGAGGTTAGCAGGTGTGGTGAAGTTAGCTGAGTGAAGTGAAATTAAATGAGGAAAGTTAGGACAAATTGAGGTGACATGGTGGTTAGGAGGTAAGGTGTGGTGAGTGTGTTGATGGGAGGCGACGTGCGGAGGTGAGGAGGTGAGTTGAGGTGAGGAATTGAAGTGAAGTGAGCGACTTGAGGTGAGGTGAGGAGGGGACGTGACGTGAAGACGTGAAGAAGTTAGGAATTGGGGTGAGGTGAGGTGAGATTTTGTGAGAAGATACGTTGAGGGGAGGTGAGGTGAGGTTATAATTGAAGTTTGATGAGGTGAGTTGAAGTGAAGTGTGAAATGAAAAGTTTAGATGACGTCAGGAGGAGAGGAGGTGAGGTGAGGTGAGTGAGGTGAGGGGAGTTGAAGTGGTGTGGTGATGTGAGGAGGTGAGACATTCAGGTATTGAAGTGAGATGAGGTGTGGTATGGGAGGTGAGTAGAGGAGGTGAATTGACGTGAAGATTGAGGTGATGTAGGGTGAGTGAGGTGAGGAGAGATAACATGAGGCAACGAGGTGAGCAGGTGAAGTGCGGTGAGGTGAGTGAGGTGAAGTGACATGAGGAGAGGAGGAGGTGCGTTGAGGTAATTGAGTTGAGTGTAGTTAAAGTGAAATGAATGAGGTGAGGTGAGTTGAGGTGAGAAGATGAGGAGATGGTGTGACTTGAGGATTGAGGTGACGTAAAGTGAGAGAAGTGAACTGAAGTGCATGAGGTGGGGAGGAGGTGGGGAGGGGAGGTTAGTTGTGAAACTGGGCTGAGGTGAAATGAGGTTGGTGATGTGAGGAGGATATTTAATGACGTGAGGTTAGCTGGTGTGGTGAGGTTAGCTGAGTGAAGTGAAATTAAATGAGGAAAGTTAGGACAAATTGAGGTGACGTGGTGGTTAGGAGGTAAGGTGTGGTGAGTGTGTTGATGGGAGGCGACGTGAGGAGGTGAGGAGGTGAGTTGAGGTGAGGAATTGAAGCGAAGTGAGCGACTTGAAGTGAGGTGAGGAGGGGACGTGACGTGAAGACGTGAGGAAGTTAGGAATTGAGGTGAGGTGAGGTGAGATGTGGTGAGAAGATAAGTTGAGGGGAGGTGAGGTGAGGTTAGAATTGAGTGTTGATGAGGTGAGTTGAAGTGAAGTGTGAGATGAAAAGTTGAGATGACGTGACGAGGAGAGGAGGTGAGGTGAGGTGAGTGAGGTGAGGTGAGTTGAGGAGGTGCGGTGATGTGAGGAGGTGAGACATTCAGGTATTTAGGTGAGATGAGTTGTGTTATGTGAGGTGAGTAGAGGAGGTGACTTGACGTGAAGATTGAGGTGATGTAGGGTGAGTGAGGTGAGGAGAGATAACATGACGTAACGAGGTGAGCAGGTGAAGTGCGGTGAGGTGATTGAGGTGAAGTGACATGAGGAGAGGAGGAGGTGAGTTGAGGTAATTGAGGTGAGTGAAGGTAAGTTGAACTGAATGAGGTGAGGAGAGTTGAGGTGGGAAGATGAGGTGGTGGTGTGACTTGAGTATTGAGGTGAGGTAAAGTGAGAGAAGTGAACTGAAGTGAATGAGGTGGGGAGGAGGTGGGGAGCGGAGGTTAGTTGAGAACCTGGGCTGAGGTGAAATGAGTGAGGTGGGTGATGTGAGGAGGATATTTCATGACGTTGTATGGTTAGCAGGTGTGGTGAGGTTAGCTGAGTGAAGTGAAATTAAATGAGGAAAGTTAGGACAAATTGAGGTGACATGGTGGTTAGGAGGTAAGGTGTGGTGAGTGTGTTGATGGGAGGTGAATTGAGGAGGTGAGGAGGTGAGTTGTGAGGAATTGAAGTGAAGTGAGCGACTTGAGGTGAAGTGAGGATGGGACGTGATGTGAAGACGTGAAGAAGTTAGGAATTGAGGTGAGGTGAGGTGAGATGTGGTGAGAAGATAAGTTGAGGTGAGGTGAGGTGAGGTTAGAATTGAGGTTTGATGAGGTGAGTTGAAGGGAAGTGTGAGATGAAAAGTTGAGATGACGTGAGGAGGAGAGGAGGTGAGGTGAGGTGAGTGAGGTGAGGGGAGTTGAGGAGGTGCGGTGATGTGAGGAGGTGAGACAGTCAGGTATTGAGGTGAGATGAGGTGTGGTATGTGAGGTGAGTAGAGGAGGTGACTGGACGTGAAGATTGAGGTGATGTAGGGTGAGTGAGGTGAGGAGAGATAACATGAGGTAACGAGGTGAGCAGGTGAAGTGCGGTGAGGTGAGTGAGGTGAAGTGACATGAGGAGAGGAGGAGGTGAGTTGAGGTAATTGAGGTGAGGGAAGGTAAGGTGAAATGAATGAGGTGAGGTGAGTTGAGGTGAGAAGATGAGGAGGTGGTGTGACTTGAGGATTGAGGTGAGGTAAAGTGAGAGAAGTGAACTGAAGTGCATGAGGTGGGGAGGAGGTGGGGAGGGGAGGTTAGTTGAGAAACTGGGCTGAGGTCAAATGAGTGAGGTGGGTGATGTGAGGAGGATATTTCATGACGTTGTGAGGTTAGCAGTTGTGGTGAGGTTAGCTGAGTGAAGTGAAATTAAATGAGGAAAGTTAGGACAAATTGAGGTGACATGGTGGTTTGGAGGTAATGTGTGGTGAGTGTGTTGATGGGAGGCGACGTGAGGAGGTGAGGAGGTGAGTTGAGGTGAGGAATTGAAGTGAAGTGAGCGTCTTGAGGTGAGGTGAGGAGGGGACGTGACGTGAAGACGTGAAGAAGTTAGGAATTGAGGTGAGGTGAGGTGAGATGTGGTGAGAAGATAAGGTGAGGTGAGGTGAGGTGAGGTTAGAATTGAGGTTTGATGAGGTGAGTTGAAGTGAAATGTGAGATGAAAAGTTGAAATGACGTGAAGAGGAGAGGAGGTGAGGTGAGGTGAGTGAGGTGAGGTGAGTTGAGGAGGTGGGGTGATGTGAGGAGGTGAGACAGTCAGGTATTGAGGTGAATATGAGGTGTGGTATGTGAGGTGAGTAGAGGAGGTGACTTGACGTGAAGATTGAGGTGATGTAGGGTGAGTGAGGTGAGAGATAACATGAGGTAACGAGGTGAGCAGGTGAAGTGTGGTGAGGTGAGTGAGGTGAAGTGACATGAGGAGAGGAGGAGGTGTGTTGAGGTAATTGAGGTGAGTGAAGTTAAGGTGAACTGAATGAGGAGAGGTGAGTTGAGGTGAGAAAATGAGGAAGTGGTGTGACTTGAGGATTGAGGTGAGGTAAAGTGAGAGTAGTGAACTGAAGTGGAAGAGGTGGGGAGGAGCTGGGGAGGGGAGGTTAGATGAGAAACTCGGCTGAGGTGAAATGAGTGAGGTGGGTGATGTGAGGAGGATATTTCATGACGTTGTGAGGTTAGCAGGTGTGGTGAGGTTAGCTGAGTGAAGTGAAATTAAATGAGGAAAGTTAGGACAAATTGAGGTGACATGGTGGTTAGGAGGTAAGGTGTGGTGAGTGTGTAGATGGGAGGTGACGTGAGGAGGTGAGTTGTGAGGAATTGAAGTGAAGTGAGCGACTTGAGGTGAGGTGAGGAGGGGACGTGACGTGAAGACGTGAAGAAGTTAGGAATTGAGGTGAGGTGATGTGAGATGTGGTGAGAAGATAAGTTGAGGTGAGGTGAGGTGAGGTTAGAATTGAGGTTTGATGAGGTGAGTTGAAGTGAAGTGTGAGATGAAAAGTTGAGATGACGTGAGGAGGAGAGGTGGTGAGGTGAGGTGAGTGAGGTGAGGGGAGTTGAGGAGGTGCGGTGATGTGAGGAGGTGAGACAGTCAGGTATTGAGGTGAGATGAGGTGTGGTATGTGAGGTGAGTAGAGGAGGTGACTTGACGTGAAGAATGAGGTGATGTAGGGTGAGTGAGGTGAGGAGAGATAACATGAGGTAACGAGGTGAGCAGGTGAAGTGCGGTGAGGTGAGTGAGGTGAAGTGACATGAGGAGAGGAGGAGGTGAGTTGAGGTAATTTAGGTGAGTGAAGGGAAGGTGAAATGAATGAGCTGAGGTGAGTTGAGGTTAGAAGATGAGGAGGTGGTGTGACTTGAGGATTGAGGTGAGGTAAAGTGAGAGAAGTGAACTGAAGTGCATGAGGTGGGGAGGAGGTGGGGAGGGGAGGTTAGTTGAGAAACTGGGCTGAGGTGAAATGAGTGAGGTGGGTGATGTGAGGAGGATATTTCATGACGTTGTGAGGTTAGCAGGTGTGGTGAGGTTAGCTGTGTGAAGTGAAATTAAATGAGGAGAGTTAGGGCAAATTGAGTTGACATGTTGGTTAGGAGGTAAGGGTTTGTGAGTGTGTTGATGGGAGGCGACGTGAGGAGGTGAGGAGGTGAGTTGAGGTGAGTCATTGAAGTGAACTGAGCGACTTGAGGTGAGGTGAGGAGGGGACGTGACGTGAAGACGTGAGGAAGTTAGGAATTGAGGTGAGGTGAGGTGAGATGTGGTGAGAAGTTAAGTTGAGGTGAGGTGAGGTGAGGTTAGATTTGAGGTTTGATGAGGTGAGTTGAAGTGAAGTGTGAAATGAAAAGTTGAGATGACGTGAGGAAGAGAGGAGGTGAGGTTAGGTGTGTGAGGTGAGGGGAGTTGAGGAAGTGCGGTGATATGAGGAGTTGAGACAGTCAGTTATTGAGGTGAGATGAGTTGTGGTATGTGAGGTGAGTAGAGGAGGTGACTTGACGTGTATATTGAGGTGATGTAGGGTGAGTGAGGTGAGGAGAGATAACATGAGGTAACGAGGTGAGCAGGTGAAGTGCGGTGAGGTGAGTGAGGTGAAGTGACATGTGGACAGGTGGATGTGAGTTGATTTAATTGAGGTGAGTGAAGGTAAGGTGGACTGAATGAGGTGAGGTGTGTTGAGGTGAGAAGATGAGGAGGTGGTGTGACTTGAGGATTGAGGTGAGGTAATGTGAGAGAAGTGAACTGAAGTGCATGAGTTGGGAAGGAGGTGGCGAGGGGAGGTTAGTTGAGAAACTGGGCTGAGGTGAAATGAGTGAGGTGGGTGATGTGAGGAGGATATTTCATGACGTTGTGAGGTTAGCAGGTGTGGTGAGGTTTACTGAGTGAAGTGAAATTAAATGAGGTAAGTTAGGACAAATTGAGGTGACATGGTGGTTAGGAGGTAAGGTGTGGTGAGTGTGTTGATGGGATGCGACATGAGGAGGTGAGGAGGTGAGTTGAGGTGAGGAATTGAAGTGAAGTGAGCGACTTGCGTTGAGGGGAGGAGGGGACGTGACGTGAAGACGTGAAGAAGTTAGGAATTGAGGTGAGGTGAGGTGAGATGTGGTGAGAAGATAAGTTGAGGTGAGGTGAGGTGAGTTTAGAATTGATGTTTGATGAGGTGAGTTGAAGTGAAGTGTGAGATGAAAAGTTGAGATGACGTGAGGAGGAGAGGAGGTGAGGTGAGGTGAGAGAGGTGAGGGGAGTTGAGGAGGTGCGGTGATGTGAGGAGGTGAGACAGTCAGGTATTGAGGTGAGATGAGGTGTGGTATGTGAGGTGAGTAGAGGAGGGGACTTGACGTGAAGATTGAGGTGATGTAGGGTGAGTGAGGTGAGGAGAGATAACATGAGGTAACGAGGTGAGCAGGTGAAGTGCGGTGAGGTGATTGAGGTGAAGTGACTTGAGGAGGGGAGTAGGTGAGTTGAGGTAATTGAGGTGAGTGAAGGTAAGTTTAACTGAATGAGGTGAGGAGAGTTGAGTTGGGAAGATGAGGTGGTGGTGTGACTTGAGGATTGAGGTGAGGTAAATTGAGAGAAGTGAACTGAAGTGAATGAGGTGGGGAGGAGGTGAGGAGGGGAGGTTAGTTGAGAAACTGGGCTGAGGTGAAATGAGTGAGGTGGGTGATGTGAGGAGGATATTTCATGACGTTGTGAGGTTAGCAGGTGTGGTGAGGTTAGCTGAGTGAAGTGAAATTAAATGAGGAAAGTTAGGACAAATTGAGGTGACATGGTGGTTAGGACGTAAGGTGTGGTGAGTGTGTTGATGGGATGCGACGTGAGGACGTGAGGAGGTGAGTTGATGTGAGGAATTGAAATGAAGTGAGCGACGTGAGGTGAGGTGAGGAGGGGACGTGACGTGAAGACGTGAAGAAGTTAGGAATTGAGGTGAGGTGAGGTGAGATATGGTGAGAAGATAAGTTGAGGTGAGGTGAGGTGAGTTTAGAATTGAGTTATGATGAGGTGAGTTGAAGTGAAGTGTGAGATGAAAAGTTGAGATGACGTGAGGAGGAGAGGAGGTGTGTTGAGGTGAGTGAGGTGAGGGGAGTTGAGGAGGTGCGGTGATGTGAGGAGGTGAGACAGTCAGGTATTGAGGTGAGATGAGGTGTGGTATGTGTGGTGAGTAGAGTATGTGACTTGACGTGAAGATTGAGGTGATGTAGTGTGAGTGAGGTGAGGAGAGATAACATGAGGCAACGAGGTGAGCAGGTGACGTGCGGTGAGGTGAGTGAGGTGAAGTGACATGAGGAGAGGAGGAGGTGAGTTGAGGTAATTGAAGTGAGTGAAGGTAAGGTGAAATGAACGAGGTGAGGTGAGTTGAGGTGAGAAGATGAGGAGGTGGTGTGACTTGAGGATTGAGGTGAGGTAAAGTGAGAGAAGTGAACTGAAGTGCATGAGGTGGGGAGGAGGTGGGGAGAGGAGTTTAGTTGAGAAACTGGGCTGAGGAGAAATGAGTGAGGTGGGTGATGTGAGGAGGATATTTCATGACGTTGTGAGGTTAGCAGGTGTGGTGAGGTTAGCTGAATGAAGTGAAATTAAATGAGGAAAGTTAGGACAAATTGAGGTGACATGGTGGTTAGGAGGTAAGGTGTGGTGAGTGTGTTGATGGGAGGCGACGTGAGGAGTTGAGGAGGTGAGTTGAGGTGAGGAATTGAAGTGAAGTGAGTGACTTGAGGTTAGGTGAGGAGGGGACGTGACGTGAAGACGTGAAGAAGTTAGGAATTGAGGTGAGGTGAGGTGAGATGTGGTGAGAAGATAAGTTGAGGGGAGGTGAGGTGAGGTTAGAATTGAGGTTTGATGAGGTGAGTTTAAGTGAAGTGTGAGATGAAAAGTTGAGATGACGTGAGGAGGAGAGGAGGTGAGGTGAGGTGAGTGAGGTGAGTGGAGTTGAGGAGGTGCGGTGATGTGAGGAGGTGAGACAGGTATTGGGGTGAGATGAGGTGTGGTATGTGAGGTGGTAGAGGAGGTGACTTGACGTGAAGATTGAGGTGATGTAGGGTGAGTGAGGTGAGGAGAGATAACATGAGGTAACGAGGTGAGCAGGGGAAGTGCGGTGAGGTGAGTGAGGTGAAGTGACATGAGGAGAGGAGGAGGTGAGTTGAGGTAATTGAGGTGAGTGAAGGTAAGGTGAACTGAATGAGGTGAGGTGAGCTGAGGTGAGAAGATGAGGAGGTGGTGTGACTTGAGGATTGAGGTGAGGTAAAGTGAGAGAAGTGAACTGAAGTGCATGAGGTGGGGAGGAGGTGGGGAGGGGAGGTTAGTTGAGAAACTGGGCTGAGGTGAAATGAGTGAGGTGGGGGATGTGAGGAGGATATTTCATGACGTTGTGAGGTTAGCAGGTGTGGTGAGGTTAGCTGAGTGAAGTGAAATTAAATGAGGAAAGTTAGGACAAATTGAGGTGACATGGTGGTTAGGAGGTAAGGTGTGGTGAGTGTGTTGATGGGAGGCGACGTGAGGAGGTGAGGAGGTGAGTTGAGGTGAGGAATTGAAGTGAAGTGAGCGACTTGAGGTGAGGTGAGGAGGGGACGTGACGTGAAGACGTGAAGAAGTTAGGAATTGAGGTGAGGTGAGGTGAGATATGGTGAGAAGATAAGTTGAGGTGAGGTGAGGTGAGTATAGAATTGAGGTTTGATGAAGTGAGTTGAAGTGAAGTGTGAGATGAAAAGTTGAGATGACCTGAGGAGGAGAGGAGGTGAGGTGAGGTGAGTGAGGTGAGGGGAGTTGAGGAGGTGCGGTGATGTGAGGAGTTGAGACAGGTATTGAGGTGAGATGAGGTGTGGTATGTGAGGTGAGTAGAGGAGGTGACTTGAAGTGAAGATTGAGGTGATGTAGGGTGAGTGAGGTGAGGAGAGATAACATGAGGTAACGAGGAGAGCAGGTGAAGTGCAGTGAGGTGAGTGAGGTGAAGTGACATGAGGAGAGGAGGAGGTTAGTTGAGGTAATTGAGGTGAGTGAAGGTAAGTTGAAATGAATGAGGTGAGGTGAGTTGAGGTGAGAAATGAGGAGGTGGTGTGACTTGAGGATTGAGGTGAGGTAAAGTGAGAGAAGTGAACTGAAGTGCATGAGGTGGGGAGGAGGTGGGGAGGGGAGGTTAGTTGAGAAACTGGGCTGAGGTGAAATGAGTGAGGTGGGTGATGTGAGGAGGATATTTCATGACGTTGTGAGGTCAGCAGGTGTGGTGAGGTTAGCTGAGTGAAGTGAAATTAAATGAGGAAAATTAGGACAAATTGAGGTGACATGGTTAGGAGGTAAGGTGTGGTGAGTGTGTTGATGGGAGGTGAAGTGAGGAGGTGAGGAGTTGAGTTGTGAGGAATTGAAGTGAAGTGAGCAACTTGAGGTGAGGTGAGGAGGGGACGTGATGTGAAGACGTGAAGAAGTTAGGAATTGAGGTGAGGTGAGGTGAGATGTGGTGAGAAGATAAGTTGAGGGGAGGTGATGTGAGGTTAGAATTGAGGTTTGATGAGGTGAGTTGAAGTGAAGTGTGAGATGAAAAGTTGAGATGTCGTGAGGAGGAGAGGAGGTGAGGTGAGTTGAGTGAGGTGAGTGGAGTTGAGGAGGTGCGGTGATGTAAGGAGGTGAGACAGGTATTGAGGTGAGATGAGGTGTGGTATGTGAGGTGAGTAGAGGAGGTGACTTGACGTGAAGATTGAGGAGATGTAGGGTGAGTGAGGTGAGGAGAGATAACATGAGGTAATGAGGTGAGCAGGTGAATTGCGGTGAGGTGAGTGAGGTGAAGTGACATGAGGAGAGGAGGAGGTGAGTTGAGGTAATTGAGGTGAGTGAATGTAAGGTGAAATGAATGAGGTTAGGTGAGTTGAGGTGAGAAGATGTGGAAATGGTGTGACTTGAGGATTGAGGTGAGGTAAAGTGAGAGAAGTGAACTGAAGTGCATGAGGTGGGGAGGAGGTGGGGAAGGGAGGTTAGTTGAGAAACTGGGCTGAGGTGAAATGAGTGAGGTGGGTGATGTGAGGAGGATATTTCATGACGTTGTTAGGTCAGCAGGTGTGGTGAGGTTAGCTGAGTGAAGTGAAATTAAATGAGGAAAGTTAGGACAAATTGAGGTGACATGGTGGTTAGGAGGTAAGGTGTGGTGAGTGTGTTGATGTGAGGCGACGTGAGGAGGTGAGGAGGTGAGTTGAGGTGAGGAATTGAAGTGAAGTGAGTGACTTGAGGTTAGGTGAGGAGGGGACGTGACGTGAAGACGTGAAGAAGTTAGGAATTGAGGTGAGGTGAGGTGAGAGGTGGTGAGAAGATAAGTTGAGGTGAGGTGAGGTGAGGTTAGAATTGAGGTTTGATGAGGTGAGTTGAAGTGAAGTGTGAGATGAAAAGTTGAGATGACGTGAGGAGGAGAGGAGGTGAGTTGAGGTGAGTGAGGTGAGGGGAGTTGAGGAGGTGCGGTGATGTGAGGAGGTGAGACAGTCAGGTATTGAGGTGAGATGAGGTGTGGTATGTGAGGTGAGTAGAGGAGGTGACTTGACGTGAAGATTGAGGTGATGTAGTGTGAGTGAGGTGATGAGAGATAACATGAGGTAACGAGTTGAGCAGGTGAAGTGCGGTGAGGTGAGTGAGGTGAAGTGACATGAGGAGAGGAAGACGTGAGTTGAGGTAATTGAGGTGAGTGAAGGTAAGGTGAACTGAATGAGGTGAGGTGAGTTGAGGTGAGAAGATGAGGAGATGGTGTGACTTGAGGATTGAGGTGAGGAAAAGTGAGAGGAGTGAACTGAAGTGCATGAGGTGGGGAGGAGGTGGGGAGGGGAGGTTAGTTGAGAAACTGGGCTGAGGTGAAATGAGTGAGGTCGGTGATGTGAGGAGGATAATTCATGACGTTGTGAGGTTAGCAGGTGTGGTGAGGTTAGCTGAGTGAAGTGAAATTAAATGAGGAAAGTTAGGACAAATTGAAGTGACATGGTGGTTAGGAGGTAAGGTGTGGTGATTGTGTTGATGGGAGGCGACGTGAGGAGGTGAGGAGGTGAGTTGAGGTGAAGAATTGAAGTGAAGTGAGCGACTTGAGTTGAGGTGAGGAGGGGACGTGACGTGAAGACGTGAAGAAGTTAGGAATTGAGGTGAGGTGAGGTGAGATGTGGTGAGAAGATAAGTTGAGGTGAGGTGAGGTGAAGTTAGAATTGAGGTTTGATGAGGTGAGTTGAAGTGAAGTGTGAGATGAAAAGATGAGATGACGTGAGGAGGAGAGGAGGTGAGTTGAGGTGAGTGAGGTGAGGGGAGTTGAGGAAGTGCGGTGATGTGAGGAGGTGAGACAGTCAGGTATTGAGGTGAGATGAGGTGTGGTATGTGAGGTGAGTAGAGGAGTTGACTTGACGTGAAGATTGAGGTGATGTAGGGTGAGTGAGGTGAGGAGAGATAACATGAGGTAACGAGGTGTGCAGGTGAAGTGCGGTGAGTTGAATGAGGTGAAGTGACATGAGGAGAGGAGGAGGTGAGTTGAGGTAATTGAGGTGACTGAAGTTAAGGTGAAATGAATGAGGTGAGGTGAGTTGAGGTGAGAAGATGAGGAGGTGGTGTGACTTGAGGATTGAGGTGAGGTAAAGTGAGAGAAGTGAACTGAAGTGCATTCGGTGGGGAGGAGGTGGGGAGGGGAATTTAGTTGATAAACTGGGCTGAGGTGAAATGAGTGAGGTGGGTGATGTGAGGAGGATATTTCATGACGTTGTGAGGTTAGCAGTTGTGGTGCGTTTAGCTGAGTGAAGTGAAATTAAATGAGGAAAGTTTGGACAAATTGAGTTGACATGGTGTTTAGGAGGTAAGGTGTGGTGAGTGTGTTGATGGGAGGTGACGTGAGGAGGTGAGGAGGTGAGTTGAGGTGAGGAATTGAAGTGAAGTGCGTGACTTGAGGTGAGGTGAGGAGGGGACGTGACGTGAAGACGTGAAGAATTTAGGAATTGAGGTGAGGTGAGGTGAGATGTGGTGAGAAGATAAGTTGAGGTGAGGTGAGGTGAAGTTAGAATTGAGGTTTGATGAGGTGAGTTGAAGTGAAGTGTGAGATGAAAAGATGAGATGACGTGAGGAGGAGAGGAGGTGAGGTGAGGTGAGTGAGGTGAGGGGAGGTGAGGAGGTGTGGTGATGTGAGGAGGTGAGACAGTCAGGTATTGTTCTGAGATGAGGTGTGGTATGTGAGGTGAGTACAGGATGTGACTTGACATAAAGGTTGAGGTTTTGCAGGGTGAGTGAGGTGAGGAGAGATAACATGAGGTAACGAGGTGAGCAGGTGAAGTGCAGTGAGTTGAGTGAGGTGAAGTGACATGAGGAGAGGAGGAGGTGAGTTGAGGTAATTGAGGTGAGTGAAGGTAAGTTGAAATGAATGAGGTGAGTTGAGTTGAGATGAGAAGATGAGGAGGTGGTGTAACTTGAGGATTGAGGTGAGGTAAAGTGAGAGAAGGGAACTGAAGTGCATGAGGTGGGGTTGAGGTGGGGAAGGGAGGTTAGTTGAGAAACTGGGCTGAGGTGAAATGAGTGAGGTGGGTGATGTGAGGAGGATATGTCATGACGTTGTGAGGTTAGCAGGTGTGGTGAGGTTAGCTGAGTGAAGTGAAATTAAATGAGGAAAGTTAGGACAAATTAAGGTGACATGGTGGTTAGGAGGTAATGTGTGGTGAGTGTGTTGATGGAGGCGACGTGAGGATGTCAGGAGGTGAGTTGAGGTTAGGAATTGAAGTGAAATGAGTGACTTGAGGTGAGGTGAGGAGGGGACGTGACGTGAAGACGTGAAGAAGTTAGGAATTGAGGTGAGGTGAGGTGAGATATGGTGAGAAGATAAGTTGAGGTGAGGTGAGGTGAGGTGAGAATTGAGGTTTGATGAGGTGAGTTGAAGTGAAGTGTGAGATGAAAAGTTGAGATGACGTGAGGAAGAGAGGAGGTGAGGTGAGGTGAGTGAGGTGAGGGGAGTTGCGGAGGTGCGGTGATGTGAGGAGTTGAGACAGTCAGGTATTGAGGTGAGATGTGGTGTGGTATGTGAGGTGAGTAGAGGAGGTGACTTGACGTGAAGATTGAGGTGATGTAGGGTGAGTGAGGTGAGGAGAGATAACATGAGGTAACGAGGTGAGCAGGTGAAGTGCGGTGAGGTGAGTGAGGTGAAGTGACATGAGGAGAGGAGGAGGTGAGTTGGGGTAATTGAGGTGAGTGAAGGTAAGGTGAAATGAATGAGGTGAGGTGATTTGAGGTGAGAAGATGAGGAGGTTGTGTGACTTGAGGATTGAGGTGAGGTAAAGTGAGAGAAGTGAACTGAAGTGCATGAGGTGGGGAGGAGGTGGGGAGGGGAGGTTAGTTGAGAAACTGGGCTGAGTTGAAATGAGTGAGGTGTGTTATGTGAGGAGGATATTTCATGACGTTGTGAGGTTAGCAGGTGTGGTGACGTTAGCTGAGTGAAGTGAAATTAAATGAGGAAAGTTAGGACAAATTGAGGTGACATGGTGGTTAGGAGGTAAGGTGTGGTGAGTGTGTTGATGGGAGGCGACGTGAGGAGTTGAGGAGGTGAGTTGAGGTGAGGAATTGAAGTGAAGTTAGCGACTTGAGGTGAGGTGAGGAGGGGACGTGACGTGAAGACGTGAAGAAGTTAGGAATTGAGGTGAGGTGAGGTGAGATGTGGTGAGAAGATAAGTTGAGGGGAGGTGAGGTGAGGTTAGAATTGAGGTTTGATGAGGTGAGTTGAAGTGAAGTGTGAGATGAAAATTTGAGATGACGTGAGGAGGAGAGGAGGTGAGGTGAGGTGAGTGAGGTGAGGGGAGTTGAGGAGGTGCGGTGATGTGAGGAGGTGAGACAGTCAGGTATTGAGGTGAGATGAGGTGTGGTATGTGAGGTGAGTAGAGGAGGTGACTTGACGTGAAGATTGAGGTGATGTAGGGTGAGTGAGGTGAGGAGAGATAACATGAGGTAACGAGATGAGCAAGTGAAGTGCGGTGAGGTGAGTGAGGTGAAGTGACATGAGTAGAGGAGGAGGTGAGATGAGGTAATTGAGGTGAGTAAGGTAAGGTGAAATGAATGAGGTGAGGTGAGTTGAGGTGAGAAGATGAGGAGGTGGCGTGACTTGAGGATTGAGGTGAGGTAAAGTGAGAGAAGTGAACTGAAGTTCAAGAGGTGGGGAGGAGGTGGGGAGGGGAGGTTAGTTGAGAAACTGGGCTGAGGTGAAATGAGTGAGGTGGGTGATGTGAGGAGGATATTTCATGACGTTGTGAGGTTAGCAGGTGTGGTGAGGTTAGCTGTGTGAAGTGAAATTAAATGAGGAAAGTTAGGACAAATTGAGGTGACATGGTGGTTAGGAGGTAAGGTGTGGTGAGTGTGTTGATGTGAGGCGACGTGAGGAGGTGAGGAGGTGAGTTGAGGTGAGGAATTGAAGTGAAGTGAGCGACTTGAGGTGAGGTGAGGAGGGGACGTGACGTGAAGACATGAAGAAGTTAGGAATTGAGGTGAGGTGAGGTGAGATGTGGTGAGAAGATAAGTTGAGGTGAGGTGAGGTGAGGTTCGAATTGAGGTTTGATGAGGTGAGGGAAGTGAAGTGTGAGATGGAAAGTTGAGATGACGTGAGGAGGAGAGGAGGTGAGGTGAGGTGAGTGAGGTGAGGGGAGTTGAGGATGTGCGGTGATGTGAGGAGGTGGGACAGTCAGGTATTGAGGTGAGGTGAGATGATGTGCGGTATGTAAGGTGAGTAGAGGAGGTGACTTGACGTGAAGATTGAGGTGATGTAGGGTGAGTGAGGTGAGGAGAGATAACATGAGTTAACGAGGTGAGCAGTTGAAGTGCGGTGTGGTGAGTGAGGTGAAGTGACATGAGGAGAGGAGGAGGTGAGTTGAGGTAATTGAGGTGAGTGAAGGTAAGGTGAAATGAATGAGGTGAGGTGAGTTGAGGTGAGAAGATGAGGAGGTGGTGTGACATGAGGATTGAGGTGAGGTAAACTGAGAGAAGTGAACTGAAGTTAAAGAGGTGGGGAGGAGGTGGGGAGGCGAGGTTAGTTGAGAAACAGGGCTGAGGAGAAATGAGTGAGGTGGGTGATGTGAGGAGGATATTTCATGACGTTGTGAGGTTAGCAGGTGTGGTGGGGTTAGCTGAGTGAAGTGAAATTAAATGAGGAAAGTAAGTACAAATTGAGGTGACATGGTAGTTAGGAGGTAAGGTGTGGTGAGTGTGTTGATGGGAGGCGAAATGAGGAGGTGAGGAGGTGAGTTGAGGTGAGGAATTGAAGTGAAGTGAGCGACTTTAGGTGAGGTGAGGAGGGGACGTGACGTGAAGACGTGAGGAAGTTAGGAATTGAGGTGAGGTGAGGTGAGATGTGGTGAGAAGATAAGTTGAGGGGAGGTGAGGTGAGGTTAGAATTGAGGTTTGATGAGGTGAGTTGAAGTGAAGTGTGAGATGAAAAGTTGAGATGACGTGAGGAGGAGAGGAGGTGAGTTGAGGTGAGTGAGGTGAGGGGAGTTGAGGATGTGCGGTGATGTGAGGAGGTGAGACATTCATGTATTTAGGTGAGATGAGGTGTGGTATGTGAGGTGAGTAGAGGAGGTGACTTGACGTGAAGATTGAGGTGATGTAGGGTGAGTGAGGTGAGGAGAGATAACATGAGGTAACGAGGTGAGCAGGTGAAGTGCGGTGAGGTGATTGAGGTGAAGTGACATGAGGAGAGGAGGAGGTGAGTTGAGGTAATGGAGGTGAGTGAAGGTAAGTTTAACTGAATGAGGTGTGGAGAGTTGAGGTGGGAAGATGAGGTGGTGGGGTGACTTCATGATTGAGGTGAGGTAAAGTGAGAGAGGTGAACTGAAGTGAATAGGTGGGGAGGAGGTGGGGAGGGGAGGTTAGTTGAGAAACTGGGCTGAGGTGAAATGAGTGAGGTGGGTGATGTGAGGAGGATATTTCATGACGTTGTGAGGTTAGCAGGTGTGGTGAGGTTAGCTGAGTTAAGTGAAATTAAATGAGGAATGTTAAGACAAATTGAGGTGACATGGTGGTTAGGAGGTTAGGTGTGGTGAGTGTGTTGATGGGAGGTGACGTGAGGAGCTGAGGAGGTGAGTTGTGAGGAATTGAAGTGAAGTGAGCGACTTGAGGTGAGGTGAGGAGGGGACGTGACGTGAAGACGTGAAGAAGTTAGGAATTGAGGTGGGGTGAGGTGAGATGTGGTGAGAAGATACGTTGAGGTGAGGTGAGGTGAGGTTAGAATTGAGGTTTGATGAGGTGAGTTGAAGTGAAGTGTGAGATGAAAAGTTGAGATGACGTGAGGAGGAGAGGAGGTGTGGTGATTTGAGTGAGGTGAGGGGAGCTGAGGAGGTGCGGTGATGTGAGGAGGTGAGACAGTCAGGTATTGAGGTGAGATGAGGTGTGGTATGTGAGGTGAGTAGAGGAGGTGACTTGATGTGAAGATTGAGGTGAAGTAGGGTGAGTGAGGTGAGGAGAGATAACATGCGGTAACAAGGTGAGCAGGTGAAGTGCGGTGAGGTGAGTGAGGTGAAGTTTCATGAGGAGAGGAGGAGGTGAGTTGAGGTAATTGAGGTGAGTGAAGTTAAGGTGAACTGAATGAGGTGAGGTGAGTTGATTTGAGAAGATGAGGAGGATGTGTTACTTGAGGATTGAGGTGAGGTAAAGTGAGAGAAGTGAACTGAAGTGCATGAGGTGGGGAGGAGGTGGGGAGGGGAGGTTAGTTGAGAAACTGGTCTGAGGTGAAATGAGTGAGGTGGGTGATGTGAGGAGGATATTTCATGACGTTGTGAGGTTAGCAGGTGTGGTGAGGTTAGCTGAGTGAAGTGAAATTAAATGAGGAAAGTTAGGACAAATTGAGGTGACATGGTGGTTTGGAGGTAAGGTGTGGTGAGTGTGTTGATGGGAGGCAAAGTGAGGAGATGAGGAGGTGAGTTGAGTTGAGGAATTGACGTGAAGTGAGCGACTTGATGTGAGGTGAGGAGGGGACGTGACGTGAAGACGTGAAGAAGTTAGGAATTGAGGTGAGGTGAGGTGAGATGTGGTGAGAAGATAAGTTGAGGTGAGGTGAGGTCAGGTTAGAATTGAGGTTTGATGAGGTGAGTTGAAGTGAAGTGTGATGTAAAGTTGAGATGACGTGAGGAGGAGAGTAGGTGAGGTGAGGTGAGTGAGGTGAAGGGAGTTGAGGAGGTGCGGTGATGTGAGGAGTTGAGACAGTCAGGTATTGAGGTGAGATGAGGTGTGGTATGTGAGGTGAGTAGAGGAGGTGACTTGACGTGAAGATTGAGGTGATGTAGGGTGTGTGAGGTGAGGAGAGATAACATGAGGTAACGAGGTGAGCAGGTGAAGTGCAGTGATGTGAGTGAGGTGAAGTGTCATGAGGAGATGAGGAGGCCAGTTGATGTAATTGAGGTGAGTGAAGTTAAGGTGAAATGAATGAGGTGAGGTGAGTTGAGGTGAGAAGATGAGGAGGTGGTGTGACTTGAGGATTGATGTGAGGTAAAGTGAGAGAAGTGAACTGAAGTGCATGAGGTGGGGAGGAGGTGGGGAGGGGAGGTTAGTTGAGAAACTTGGCTGAGGTGAAATGAGTGAGGTGGGTGATGTGAGGAGGATATTTCATGATGTTGTGAGGTTAGCAGATGTGGTGAGGTTAGCTGAGTGAAGTGAAATTAAATGAGGAAATTTAGGACAAATTGACTTGACATGGTGGTTAGGAGGTAAGGTGTGGTGAGTGTGTTGATGGGAGGCGATGTGAGGAGGGGAGGAGGTGAGTTGAGGTGAGGAATTGAAGTGAAGTGAGCGACTTGAGGTAAGGTGAGGAGGGGACGTGACGTGAAGACGTGAAGAAGTTAGGAATTGAGGTGAGGTGAGGTGAGATGTGGTGAGAAGATATGTTGTGGTGAGGTGAGGTGAGGTTAGAATTGAGGTTTGATGAGGTGAGTTGAAGTGAAGTGTGAGAAGAAAAGGTGAGATGACGTGAGGAGGAGAGGAGGTGAGCTGAGGTGAGAGAGTTGAGGGGAGTTGAGGAGGTGCGGTGATGTGAGGAGGTGAGACAGTCAGGTATTGAGGTGAGATGAGGTGTGGTATGTGAGGTGAGTAGAGGAGGTGACTTGACGTGAAGATTGAGGTGATGTAGTGTGAGTGAGGTGAGGAGAGATAACATGAGGTAACGAGGTGAGCAGGTGAATTGCGGTGAGGTGAGTGAGGTGAAGTGACATGAGGAGAGGAGGATGTGAGTTGAGGTAATTGAGGTGAGTGACGTTAAGGTGAAATGCATGTGGTGAGGTGAGTTGAGGTGAGAAGATGAGGAGGTGGTGTGACTTGAGGATTGAGGTGAGGTAAAGTGAGAGAAGTGAACTGAAGTGCATGAGGTGCGGAGGAGGTGGGGAGGGGAGGTTAGTTGAGAAACTGGGCTGAGGTGAAATGGGTGAGGTGGGTGAAGTGAGGAGGATATTTCATGACGTTGTGAGGTTAGCAGGTGTGGTGAGGTTAGCTGAGTGAAGTGAAATTAAATGAGGAAAGTTAGGATAAATTGAGGTGACATGGTGGTTAGGAGGTAAGGTGTGGTGAGTGTGTTGATGGGAGGCGACGTGAGGAGGTGAGGAGGTGAGTTGAGGTGAGGAATTGAATTGAAGTGAGCGAATTGAATTGAGGTGAGGAGGGGACGTGACGTGAAGACGTGAAGAAGTTAGGAATTGAGGTGAGGTGATGTGAGATGTGGTGAGAAGATAAGTTGAGGTGAGGTGAGGTGAGGTTAGAATTGAGGTTTGATGAGGTGAGTTGAAGTGAAGTGTGAGATGAAAAGTTGAGATGACGTGAGGAGGAGAGGAGGTGAGGTGAGGTGAGTGAGGTGAGGGGAGTTGAGGAGGTGCGGTGATGTGAGGAGGTGAGACAGTCAGGTATTGAGGTGAGATGAGGTGTGGTATGTGAGGTGAGTAGAGGAGGTGACTTGACGTGAAGATTGAGGTGATGTAGGGTGAGTGAGGTGAGGAGAGATAACATGAGGTAACGAGGTGAGCAGGTGAAGTGCGGTGAGGTGAGTGAGGTGAAGTGACATGAGGAGAGGAGGAGGTGAGTTGAGGTAATTGAGGTGAGTGAAGGTAAGGTGAAATGAATGAGGTGAGGTGAGTTGAGGTGAGAAGATGAGGAGGTGGTGTGACTTGAGGATTGAGGTGAGGTAAAGTGAGAGAAGTGAACTGAAGTGCATGAGGTGGGGAGGAGGTGGGGAGGGGAGGTTAGTTGAGAAACTGGGCTGAGGTGAAATGAGTGAGGTGGGTGATGTGAGGAGGATATTTCATGACGTTGTGAGGTTAGCAGGTGTGGTGAGGTTAGCTGTGTGAAGTGAAATTAAATGAGGAGAGTTAGGGCAAATTGAGTTGACATGTTGGTTAGGAGGTAAGGGTTTGTGAGTGTGTTGATGGGAGGCGACGTGAGGATGTGAAGAGGTGAGTTGTGAGGAATTGAAGTGAAGTGAGCGACTTGTGTTGAGTTGAGGAGGGGACGTGACTTGAAGACGTGAAGAAGTTAGGAAATGAGGTGAGATGTGGTGAGAAGATAAGTTGAGGTGAGGTGAGGTGAGGTTAGAATTGAGGTTTGATGAGGTGAGTTGAAGTGAAGTGTGAGATGAAAAGTTGAGATGACGTGAGGAGTAGAGGAGGTGAGGTGAGGTGAGTGAGGTGAGGGGAGTTGAGGAGGTGCGGTGATGTGAGGAGGTGAGACAGTCAGGTATTGAGGTGAGATGAGGTGAGGTATGTGAGGTGAGCAGAGGAGGTGAATTGACGTGAAGATTGAGGTGATGTAGGGTGAGTGAGGGGAGGAGAGATAACATGAGGTAACGAGGTGAGAAGATTAAGTGCGGTGAGGTGAGTGAGGTGAAGTGACATGAGGAGAGGAGGAGGTGAGTTGAGGTAATTGAGGTGAGTGAAGGTAAGGTGAAATGAATGAGGTGAGGTGAGTTGAGGTGAGAAGATGAGGAGGTGGTGTGACTTGAGGATTGAGGTTAGGTAAAGTGAGAGAAGTGAACTGAAGTGCATGAGGTGGGGAGGAGGTGGGGAGGGGAGGTTAGTTGAGAAACTGGGCTGAGGTGAAATGAGTGTGGTGGGTGATGTGAGGAGGATATTTCATGACGTTGTGAGGTTAGCAGGTGTGGTGAGGTTAGCTGAGTGAAGTGAAATTAAATGAGGAAATTTAAGAGAAATTGAGGTGACATGGTGGTTAGGACGTAAGGTGTGGTGAGTGTGTTGATGGGAGGCGACGTGAGGCGGTGAGGAGGTGAGTTGAGGTGAGGAAATGAAGTGAAGTGAGCGACTTGAGGTGAGGTGAGGAGGGGACGTGACGTGAAGACGTGAAGAAGTTAGGAATTGAGTTGACGTGAGGAGAGATGTGGTGGGAAGATAAGATGAGGTGAGGTGAGGTGAGGTTAGAATTGAGGTTTGATGAGGTGAGTTGAAGTGAAGTGTGAGATGAAAAGTTGAGATGACGTGAGGAGGAGAGGAGGTGAGGTGAGGTGATTGAGGTGAGGGGAGTTGAGGAGGTGCGGTGATGTGAGGAGGTGAGACAGTCAGGTATTGAGGTGAGATGAGGTGTGGTATGTGAGGTGAGTAGAGGAGGTGATTGAC
The DNA here is from genome assembly GCA_032199065.1 of Smutsia gigantea. Lineage (NCBI taxonomy): Eukaryota > Metazoa > Chordata > Mammalia > Pholidota > Manidae > Smutsia > Smutsia gigantea. The sequence goes on along the minus strand of JAVSCE010020753.1, from coordinate 14,523 downwards.
GTGAAGATTGAGGTGATGTAGGGTGAGTGAGGTGAGGAGAGATAACATGAGGTAACGAGGTGAGCAGGTGAAGTGCAGTGAGGTGAGTGAGGTGAAGTGACATGAGGAGAGGAGGAGGTGAGTTGAGGTAATTGAGGTGAGTGAAGGTAAGGTGAACTGAATGAGGTGAGGTGAGCTGAGGTGAGAAGATGAGGAGGTGGTGTGACTTGAGGATTGAGGTGAGGTAAAGTGAGAGAAGTGAACTGAAGTGCATGAGGTGGGGAGGAGGTGGGGAGGGGAGGTTAGTTGAGAAACTGAGCTGAGGTGAAATGAGTGAGGTGGGTGTTGTGAGGAGGATATTTCATGACGTTGTGAGGTTAGCAGGTGTGGTGAGTTTAGCTGAGTGAAGTGAAATTAAATGAGGAAAGTTAGGACAAATTGAGGTGACATGGTGGTTAGGAGGTAAGGTGTGGTGAGTGTTGTTGATGGGAGGCGACGTGAGGAGGTGAGGAGGTGAGTTGAGGTGAGGAATTGAAGTGAAGTGAGCGACTTGATGTGAGGTGAGGAGGGGACGTGACGTGAAGACGTGAAGAAGTTAGGAATTTGGGTGAGGTGAGGTGAGATGTGGTGAGAAGATAAGTTGAGGTGAGGTGAGGTGAGGTTAGAATTGAGGTTTGATGAGGTGAGTTGAAGTGAAGTGAGAGATGAAAAGTTGAGATGACGTGAGGAGGAGAGTAGGTGAGGTGAGTGAGGTGAAGGGAGTTGAGGAGGTGCGGTGATGTGAGGAGGTGAGACAGTCAGGTATTGAGGTGAGATGAGGTGTGGTATGTGAGGTGAGTAGAGGAGGTGACTTGACGTGAAGATTGAGGGGATGTAGGGTGAGTGAGGTGAGGAGAGATAACATGAGGTAACGAGGTGAGCAGGTGAAGTGCGGTGAGGTGAGTGAGGTGAAGTGACATGAGGAGAGGAGGAGGTGAGTTGAGGTAATTGAGGTGAGTGAAGGTAAGGTGAACTGAATGAGGTGAGGTGAGTTGAGGTGAGAAGTTGAGGAGGTGGTGTGACTTGAGTATTGAGGTGAGGTTAAGTGAGAGAAGTGAACTGAAGTGCATAAGGTGGGTGGAGGTGGGGAGGGGAGGTTACTTGAGAAACTGGGCTGAGGTGAAATGAGTGAGGTGGGTAATGTGAGGAGGATATTTCATGACATTGTGAGGTTAGCAGGTGTTGGGAGGTTAGCTGAGTGAAGTGAAATTAAATGAGGAAAGTTAGGACAAATTGAGGGTACATGGTGGTTAGGAGGTAAGTTGTGGTGAGTGTGTTGATGGGAGGCGACGTGAGGAGGTGAGGAGGTGAGTTGAGGTGAGGAAATGAAGTGAAGTGAGCGACTTGAAGTGAGGTGAGGAGGGGACGTGACGTGAAGACGTGAAGAAGTTAGGAATTGAGTTGAGGTGAGGTGAGATGTGGTGAGAAGATAAGTTGAGGTGAGGTGAGGTGAGGTTAGAATTGAGGTTTGATGAGGTGAGTTGAAGTGAAGTGTGAGATGAAAAGTTGAGATGACGTGAGGAGGAGAGTAGGTGAGGTGAGGTGAGTGAGGTGAGGGGAGTTGCGGAGGTGCGGTGATGTGAGGTGAGAAAGTCAGGTATTGAGGTGAGTTGAGGTGTGTTATGTGAGGTGAGTAGAGGAGGTTACTTGACGTGAAGATTGAGGTGATGAAGTGTGAGTGAGGTGAGGAGAGATAACATGAGTTAATGAGGTGAGCAGGTCAAGTGCGGTGAGGTGAGTGAGGTGAAATGACATGCGGAGAGGAGGATGTGAGTTTAGGTAATTGAGTTTAGTGAAGTTAAGGTGAACTGAATGAGGTGAGGTTGGTTGAGGTGAGAAGATTAGGAGGTGGTGTGACTTGAGGATTGAGGTGAGGTAAAGTGGGAGAATTGAACTGAAGTGCATGAGGTGGGGAGGAGGTGGGGAGGGGAGGTTAGTTGAGAAACTGGGCTGAGTTGAAATGAGTGAGGTGGGTGATTTGAGGAGGATCTTTCATGACTTTGTGAGGTTAGCAGGTGTGGTGAGGTTAGCTGAGTGAAGTGAAATTAAATGAGGAAAGTTAGGACAAATTGAGGTGACATGGTGGTTAGGAAGTAAGCTGTGGTGAGTGTGTTGATGGGAGGCGACGTGAGGAGGTGAGGAGGTGAGTTGAGGTGAGGAATTGAAGTGAAGTGAGCGACGTGAGGTGAGGGGAGGAGGGGACGTGATGTGAAGACGTGAAGAAGATAGGAATTGAGGTGAGGTGAGGTGACATGTGGTGAGAAGATAAGTTGAGGTGATGTGAGGTGAGGTTAGAATTGAGGTTTGATGAGGTGAGTTGAAGTGAAGTGTGAGGTGAAAAGTTGAGATGACGTGAGGAGGAGAGGAGGTGAGGTGAGGTGAGTGAGTTGAGGGGAGTTGAGGAGGTTCGGTGATGTGAGGAGGTGAGACAGTCAGGTATTGAGGTGAGATGAGGTGTGGTATGTGAGGTGAGTAGAGGAGGTGACTTGACGTGAAGAGTGAGATGATGAAGGGTGAGTGAGGTGAGGAGAGATAACATGAGGTAACGATTTGAGCAGGTGAAGTGCAGTGAGGTGAGTGAGGTGAAGTGACATGAGGAGAGGAGGAGGTGAGTTGAGGTAATTGAGGTGAGTGAAGGTATGGTGAAATGAATGAGGTGAGGTGAGTTGAGGTGAGAAGATGAGGAGGTGGTGTGACTTGAGGATTGAGGTGAGGTAAATTGAGAGATGTGAACTGAAGTGCATGAGGTGCAGAGGAGGTGGGGAGGGGAGGTTAGTTGAGAAACTGGGCTGAGGTGAAATGAGTGAGGTGGGTGATGTGAAGAGGGTATTTCATGACGTTGTGAGGTTAGCAGGTGTGGTGAGGTTAGCTGAGTGAAGTGAAATTAAATGAGGAATGTTAGGACAAATTGAGGTGACATGGTGGTTAGGAGGTAAGGTGTGGTGAGTGTGTTGATGGGAGGCGACGTGAGGAGTTGAGGAGGTGAGTTGAGGTGAGGAATTGAAGTGAATTGAGCGACTTGAGGTGATGTGAGGAGTGGACGTGACGTGAAGACGTGAAGAAGTTAGGAATTGAGGTGAGGTGAGGTGAGATGTGGTGAGAAGATAAGTTGAGGTGAGGTGAGGTGAGGTTAGAATTGAGGTTTGATGAGGTGAGTTGAAGTGAAGTGTGAGATGAAAAGTTGTGATGACGTGAGGAGGAGAGGAGGTGAGGTGAGGTGAATGAGGTGAGGGGAGTTGAGGAGGTGCGGTGATGTGAGGAGGTGAGATAGTCAGGTTTTGAGGTGAGATGAGGTGAGAAGATGAGGAGGTGGTGTGACTTGAGGATTGAGGTGAGGTAAAGTGAGAGATGTGAACTGAAGTGCATGAGGTGCAGAGGAGGTGGGGAGGGGAGGTGCGGTGATGTGAGGAGGTGAGACAGTCAGGTATTGAGGTGAGATGAGTTGTTGTATTTGAGGTGAGTAGAGGAGGTGACTTGACGTGAAGATTGAGGTGATGTAGGGTGTGTGAGGTGAGGAGAGATAACATGAGGTAACGAGGTGAGCAGGTGAAGTACGGTGAGGTGAGTGAGGTGAAGTGACATTAGAAGAGGAGGAAGTGAGTTGAGTTAATTGAGGTGAGTGAAGGTATGGTGAAATGAATGAGGTGAGGTGAGTTGAGGTGAGAAAATGAGGAGGTGGTGTGACTTGAGGATTGAGGTGAGGTAAAGTGAGAGATGTGAACTGAATTGCATGAGGTGGGGAGGAGGTGGGGAGGGGAGGTTACTTGAGAAACTGGCCTCGGGTGAAATGAGTGAGGAGTGTAATGTGAGGAAGATATTTCATGACATTTTGAGGTTAGCAGGTGTGGTGAGGTTAGCTGAGTGAAGTGAAATTAAATGAGGAAAGTTAGGACAAATTGAGGTGACATGGTGGTTAGGAGGTAAGGTGTGGTGAGTGTGTTGATGGGAGGCGACGTGAGGAGATGGGGAGGTGAGTTGAGGTGAGGAATTGAGGTGAAGTGAGCAACTTGAAGTGAGGTGAGGAGGGGACGTGACGTGAAGACGTGAAGAAGTTTGGAATTGAGGTGAGTTGAGGTGAGATGTGGTGAGAAGATAAGTTGAGGTGAGGTGAGGTGAGGTTAGAATTGAGGATTGATGAGGTGAGTTGAAGTGAAGTGTGAGATGAAAAGTTGAGATGACGTGAGGAGGAGAGGAGGTGAGGTGAGGTGAGTGAGGTGAGGGGATTTGAGGAGGTGCGGTGATGTGAGGATGTGAGACAGTCAGGTATTGAGGTGAGATGATGTGTGGTATGTGAGGTGAGTAGAGGAGGTGACTTGACGTGAAGATTGAGATGATGTAGGGTGAGTGAGGTGAGGAGAGATAACATGAGGTAACGAGGTGAGCATGTGAAGTGCAGTGAAGTGAGTGAGGTGAAGTGACATGCGGAGATTAGGATGTGAGTTGAGGTAATTGAGTTTAGTGAAGGTAAGGTGAACTGAATGAGGTGAGGTGAGTTGAGGTGAGAAGATGAGGAGGTGGTGTGACTTGAGGATTGAGGTGAGGTAAAGTGAGAGAAGTGAACTGAAGTGCATGAGGTGGGGAGGAGGTGGGGAGGGGAGGTTAGTTGAGAAACTGGCTGAGGTGAAATGAGTGAGGTGGGTGATGTGAGGAGGATATTTCATGACGTTGTGAGGTTAGCAGGTGTTGTGAGCTTAGCTGAGTGAAGTGAAATTAAATGAGGAAAGTTAGGACAAATTGAGGTGACATGGTGGTTAGGAGGTAAGGTGTGGTGAGTGTGTTGATGGGAGGCGACGTGAGGAGGTGAGCTGAGGTGAGGAATTGAAGTGAAGTGAGTGACTTGAGGTTAGGTGAGGAGGGGACGTGACGTGAAGACGTGAAGAAGTTAGGAATTGAGGTGAGGTGAGGTGAGATGTGGTGAGAAGATAAGTTGAGGTGAGGTGAGGTGAGGTTAGAATTGAGGTTTGATGAGGTGAGTTGAAGTGAAGTGTGAGATGAAAAGTTGAGATGACGTGAGGAGGAGAGGAGGTGAGTTGAGGTGAGTGAGGTGAGGGGAGTTGAGGAGGTGCGGTGATGTGAGGAGGTGAGACAGTCAGGTATTGATGTGAGATGAAGTGTGGTATGTGAGGTGAGTAGAGGAGGTGACTTGACGTGAAGATTGAGGTGATGTAGGGTGAGTGAGGTGAGGAGAGATAACATGAGGTAACGAGGTGAGCAGGTGAAGTGCGGTGAGGTGAGTGAGGTGAAGTGACATGAGGAGAGGAGGAGGTGTTTTGAGGTAATTGAGGTGAGTGAAGCTAAGGTGAACTGAATGAGGTTGGGTGAGTTGAGGTGGGAAGATGAGGAGGTGGTGTCACTTGAGGATTGAGGTGAGGTAAAGTGAGAGAAGTGAACTGAAGTGCATGAGTTGGGGAGGATGTGGGGAGGGGAGGTTAGTTGAGAAACTGGGCTGAGGTGAAATGAGTGAGGTGGCTGATGTGAGGAGGATATTTCATGACGTTGTGAGGTTAGCAGGTGTGGTGAGGTTAGCTGAGTGAAGTGAAATTAAATGAGGAAAGTTAGGACAATTGAGGTGACATGGTGGTTAGGAGGTAAGGTGTAGTGAGTGTGTTGATGGGAGGCGACGTGAGGAGTTGAGGAGGTGAGTTGAGGTGAGGAATTGAAGTCATGTGAGCGACATGAGGTGACGTGGGGAGGGTACGTGACGTGAAGACGTGAAGAAGTTAGGAATTGAGGTGAGGTGAGGTGAGCTGTGGTGAGAAGATAAGTTAAGGTGAGGTGAGGAGAGGTTAGAATTGAGGTTTGATGAGGTGAGTTGAAGTGAAGTGTGAGATGAAAAGTTGAGATGACGTGAGGAGGAGAGGAGGTGAGGTGAGGTGAGTGAGGTGAGGGGAGTTGAGGAGGTGCGGTGATGAGAGGAGGTGAGACAGTCAGGTATTGAGGTGAGATGTGGTGTGGTATGTGAGGTGAGTGGAGGAGGTGACTTGACGTGAAGATTGAGGTGATGTAGGGTGAGTGAGGTGAGGAGAGATAACATGAGGGAACGAGGTGAGCAGGTGAAGTGCGGTGAGGTGAGTGAGGTGAAGTGACATGAGGAGAGGAGGAGGTGAGTTGAGGTAATTGAGGTGAGTGAAGGTAAGGTGAAATGAATGAGCTGAGGTGAGTTGAGGTGAGAAGATGAGGAGGTGGTGTGACTTGAGGATTGAGGTGAGGTAAAGGGAGAGAAGTGAACTGAAGTGCATGAGGTGGGGAGGAGGTGGGGAGGGGAGGTTAGTTGAGAAACTGGGCTGAGGTGAAATGAGTGAGGTGGGTGATGTGAGGAGGATATTTCATGACGTTGTGAGGTTAGCAGGTGTGGTGAGGTTAGCTGAGTGAAGTGAAATTAAATGAGGAATGTTAGGACAAATTGAGGTGACATGGTGGTAAGGAGGTAAGGTGTGGTCAGGGTGTTGATGGGAGGCGACGTGAGGAGGTGAGGAGGTGAGTTGAGGTGAGGAATTGAAGTGAAGTGAGCGACTTGAGGTGAGGTGAGGAGGGGACGTGACGTGAAAAAGTGAAGAAGTAAGGAATTGAGGTGAGGTGAGGTGAGATGTGGTGAGAAGATAAGTTGAGGTGAGGTGAGGTGAGGTTAGAATTGAGGTTTGATGAGGTGAGTTGAAGTGAAGTGTGAGATGAAATGTTGAGATGACGTGAGGAGGAGAGGAGGTGAGGTGAGGTGAGTGAGGTGAGGGGAGTTGAGGAGTTGCGCTAATGTGAGGAGGCGAGTCAGTCAGGTATTGAGGTGAGATGAGGTGTGGTATGTGAGGTGAGTAGAGGAGGTGACTTGACGTGAAGATTGAGGTGATGTAGTGTGAGTGAGGTGAGGAGAGATAACATGAGTTAACGAGGTTAGTAGGTGAAGTGCGGTGAGTTGAGTGAGGTGGAGTGACATGAGGAGAGGAGGAGGCGAGTTGAGTTAATTGAGGTGAGTGAAGGTAAGGTGAAATGAATGAGGTGAGGTGAGTTGAGGTGAGAAGATGAGGAGGTGGTGAGACTTGAGGATTGAGGTGAGGTAAAGTGAGAGAAGTGAACAGAAGTGCATGAGTTGGGGAGGAGGTGGGGAGGGGAGTTTAGTTGAGAAACTGTGCTGAGGTGAAATGAGTGAGGTGGGTGATGTGAGGAGGATATTTCATGACGTTGTGAGGTTAGCAGGTGTGGTGAGGTTAGCTGAGTGAAATGAAATTAATTGAGGAAAGTTAGGACAAATTGAGGTGACATGGTGGTTAGGAGGTACGGTGTGGTGAGTGTGTTGATGGGAGGCGACGTGAGGAGGTGAGGAGGTGAGTTGAGGTGAGGAATTGAAGTGAAGTGAGTGACTTGAGGTTAGGTGAGGAGGGGACGTGACGTGAAGACGTGAAGAAGTTAGGAATTGAGGTGAGGTGAGGTGAGATGTGGTGAGAAGATAATTTGAGGTGAGGTGAGGTGAGGTTAGAATTGAGGTTTGATGAGGTGAGTTGAAGTGAAGAGTGAGATGAAAAGTTGAGATGACGTGAGGAGAGGAGGTGAGGTGAGGTGAGTGAGGTGAGGGGAGTTGAGGAGGTGCGGTGATGTGAGGAGGTGAGACAGTCAGGTATTGAGGTGAGATGAGGTGTGGTATGAGAGGTGAGTAGAGGAGGTGACTTGACCTGAAGATTGAGTTGATGTAGGGTGAGTGAGGTGAGGAGAGATAACATGAGGTAACGAGGTGAGCAGGTGAAGTGCGGTGAGGTGAGTGAGGTGAAGTGACATGAGGAGAGGAGGAGGTGAGTTGAGGTAATTGAGGTGAGTGAAGTTAAGGTGAAATGAATGAGCTGAGGTGAGTTGAGGTGAGAAGATGAGGAGGTGGTGTGACTTGAGGATTGAGGTGAGGTAAAGTGAGAGAAGTGAACTGAAGTGCATGAGGTGGGGAGGAGGTGGGGAGGGGAGGTTAGTTGAGAAACTGGGATGAGGTGAAATGAGTGAGGTGGGTGATGTGAGGAGGATATTTCATGACGTTGTGAGGTTAGCAGGTGTGGTGAGGTTAGCTGAGTGAAGTGAAATTAAATGAGGAAAGTTAGGACAAATTGAGGTGACATGGTGGTTAAGAGGTAAGGTGTGGTGAGTGTGTAGATGGGAGGTGACGTGAGGAGGTGAGTTGTGAGGAATTAAAGTGCAGTGAGCGACTTGAGGTGAGGTGAGGAGGGGACGTGACGTGAAGACGTGAAGAAGTTAGGAATTGAGGTGAGGTGAGGTGAGCTATGGTGAGAAGATAAGTTGAGGTGAGGTGAGGTGAGTATAGAATTGAGGTTTGATGAAGTGAGTTGAAGTGAAGTGAAGAGATGAAAAGTTGAGATGACGTGAGGAGGAGAGTAGGTGAGGTGAGGTGAGTGAGGTGAGGGGAGTTGAGGAGTTGCAGTGATGTGAGGAGTTGAGACAGGTATTGAGGTGAGATGAGGTGTGGTATGTGAGGTGAGTAGAGGAGGTGACTTGACGTGAAGATTGAGGTGATGTAGGGTGAGTGAGGTGAGGAGAGATAACATGAGGTAACGAGGTGAGCAGGTGAAGTGCGGTGAGGTGAGTGAGGTGAAGTGACATGAGGAGAGGAGGAGGTGAGTTGAGGTAATTGAGGTGAGTGAAGTTAAGGTGAAATGAATGAGCTGAGGTGAGTTGAGGTGAGAAGATGAGGAGGTGGTGTGACTTGAGGATTGAGGTGAGGTAAAGTGAGAGAAGTGAACTGAAGTGCATGAGGTGGGGAGGAGGTGGGGAGGGGAGGTTAGTTGAGAAACTGGGATGAGGTGAAATGAGTGAGGTGGGTGATGTGAGGAGGATATTTCATGACGTTGTGAGGTTAGCAGGTGTGGTGAGGTTAGCTGAGTGAAGTGAAATTAAATGAGGAAAGTTAGGACAAATTGAGGTGACATGGTGGTTAAGAGGTAAGGTGTGGTGAGTGTGTAGATGGGAGGTGACGTGAGGAGGTGAGTTGTGAGGAATTAAAGTGCAGTGAGCGACTTGAGGTGAGGTGAGGAGGGGACGTGACGTGAAGACGTGAAGAAGTTAGGAATTGAGGTGAGGTGAGGTGAGCTATGGTGAGAAGATAAGTTGAGGTGAGGTGAGGTGAGTATAGAATTGAGGTTTGATGAAGTGAGTTGAAGTGAAGTGAAGAGATGAAAAGTTGAGATGACGTGAGGAGGAGAGTAGGTGAGGTGAGGTGAGTGAGGTGAGGGGAGTTGAGGAGTTGCAGTGATGTGAGGAGTTGAGACAGGTATTGAGGTGAGATGAGGTGTGGTATGTGAGGTGAGTAGAGGAGGTGACTTGACGTGAAGATTGAGGTGATGTAGGGTGAGTGAGGTGAGGAGAGATAACATGATATAACGAGGTGAGCAGGTGAAGTGCGGTGACGTGTGTGAGGTGAAGTGACATGCGGAGAGGAGGATGTGAGTTGAGGTAATTGAGGTTAGTGAAGGTAAGGTGAAAAGAATGAGGTGAGGTGAGTTGAGGTGAGAAGATGAGGAGGTGGTGTGACTTGAGGATTGAGGTGAGGTAAAGTGAGAGAAGTGAACTGAAGTGCATGAGGTGGGGAGGAGGTGGGGATGGGAGGATAGTTGAGAAACTGGGCTGAGTTGAAATGAGTGAGGTGGGTAATGTGAGGAGGATATTTCATGACGTTGTGAGGTTAGCAGGTGTGGTGAGGTTAGCTGAGTGAAGTGAAATTAAATGAGGAAAGTTAGGTCAAATTGAGGTGACATGGTGGTTAGGAGGTAAGGTGTGGTGAGTGTGTTGATGGGAGGCGACGTGAGGAGGTGAGGAGGTGAGTTGAGGTGAGGAATTGAAGGGAAGTGAGTGACTTGAGGTTAGGTGAGGAGGGGACGTGACGTGAAGACGTGAAGAAGTTAGGAATTGAGGTGAGGTGAGGTGAGATGTGGTGAGAAGAGAAGTTGAGGTGAGGTGAGGTGAGGTTAGAATTGAGGTTTGATGAGGTGAGTTGAAGTGAAGTGTGAGATGAAAAGTTGAGATGACGTGAGGAGGAGAGGAGGTGAGGTGAGGTGAGTGAGGTGAGGGGAGTTGAGGAGGTGCGGTGATGTGAGGAGGTGAGACAGTCAGGTATTGAGGTGAGATGAGGTGTGGTATGTGAGGTGAGTAGAGGAGGTGACTTGACGTGAAGATTGAGGTGATGTAGGGTGAGTGAGGTGAGGAGAGATAACATGAGGTAACGAGGTGAGCAGGTGAAGTGCGGTGAGGTGAGTGAGGTGAAGTGACATGAGGAGAGGAGGAGGTGAGTTGAGGTAATTGAGGTGAGTGAAGGTAAGGTGAAATGAATGAGCTGAGGTGAGTTGAGGTGAGAAGATGAGGAGGTGGTGTGACTTGAGGATTGAGGTGAGGTAAAGTGAGAGAAGTGAACTGAAGTGCATGAGGTGGGGAGGAGGTGGGGAGGGGAGGTTAGTTGAGAAACTGGGCTGAGGTGAAATGAGTGAGGTGGGTGATGTGAGGAGGATATTTCATGACGTTGTGAGGTTAGCAGGTGTGGTGAGGTTAGCTGAGTGAAGTGAAATTAAATGAGGAAAGTTAGGACAAATTGAGGTGACATGGTGGTTAGGAGGTAAGGTGTGGTGAGTGTGTGGATGGGAGGCGACGTGAGGAGGTGAGGAGGTGAGTTGAGGTGAGGAATTGAAGTGAAGTGAGTGACTTGAGGTTAGGTGAGGAGGGGACGTGACGTGAAGACGTGAAGAAGTTAGGAATTGAGGTGAGGTGAGGTGAGATGTGGTGAGAAGATAAGTTGAGGTGAGGTGAGGTGAGGTTAGAATTGAGGTTTGATGAGGTGAGTTGAAGTGAAGTGTGAGATGAAAAGTTGAGATGACGTGAGGAGGAGAGGATGTGAGGTGAGGTGAGTGAGGTGAGGGGAGTTGAGGAGGTGCGGTGATGTGAGGAGGTGAGACAGTCAGGTATTGAGGTGAGATGAGGTGTGGTATGTGAGGTGAGTAGAGGAGGTGACTTGACGTGAAGATTGAGGTGATGTAGGGTGAGTGAGGTGAGGAGAGATAACATGAGGTGACGAGGTGAGCAGGTGAAGTGCAGTGAGGTGAGTGAGGTGAAGTGACATGAGGAGAGGAGGAGGTGAGTTGAGGTAATTGAGGTGAGTGAAGGTAAGGTGAAATGAATGAGCTGAGGTGAGTTGAGGGGAGAAGATGAGGAGGTGGTGTGACTTGAGGATTGAGGTGAGGTAAAGTGAGAGAAGTGAACTGAAGTGCATGAGGTGGGGAGGAGGTGGGTAGGGGAGGTTAGTTGAGAAACTGGGCTGAGGTGAAATGAGTGAGGTGGGTGATGTGAGGAGGATATTTCATGACGTTGTGAGGTTAGCAGGTGTGGTGAGGTTAGCTGAGTGTATTTTTTTTGCACCAAACTATGTTGGAGGACAAATTGAGGTGACATGGCAAATAGGAGGTAAGGTGTGGTGAGTGTGTTGATGGAGTACACGGAGGAGGTGAGGAGGTGAGTTGAGGTGGAGAATTGGGGGCTGAAGTGGAGTGACTGAGGTTAGGTGAGGAGGGACGGACGTGAAGACGTGAAGAAGTTAGGGGAATTGAGGTGAGGTGAGGTGGATGGTGAGAAAGACAAGCTGAGGAGGTGAGGTGAGGTTAGAATTGAAGTTTGATGAGGTGGAGTTGAAGTGAAGTGTGAGATGAAAAGTTGAGATGACGGAGGAGGAGAGGAGGTGAGGTGAGGGGTGAGGAGGTGAGGGGAGTTGAGGAGGCAGTGGTAGGTATTATGGCATCAAGACAGAAAATCGTGGAATAGTATCAGGCATCTCATGCTGCAACAAAGGGTTTTCAATTCTTGTCAGTTTTGGAAAGGAGGCCTCTGGTTCCATGGTGAAGGAAACAGTAAAGGAAGAAGAAATTGAGTTAGCTTATTAAATGTCACCTAGCTTTGCACTTAGGTATCTGTCCAGAAAATTGCAATTTGCCTCTTTTTTGCTCAAGTATTTTATATCATGTAAAATACAATCCCATTAAGCAGTTTAGACCCACAAATTAAGTAAATGTTATAATTAACAAAACAAATATTAAAATATTAAAAATAATAATAGGTGATGAGCCCTTAAGCTATTACTTCACTTGCCAAACCACATCACCTCTGATTCCATTTGTGGACTTCCTCCTTGTATTCTAGATTTTCTGAAATCAACAATAAGGACCCTAAAAAAAATCAGACGCCTGTATTCCCATATCTCATACAGTAAATATTTACTCATAGGAAGCATTGTCTTAGACATAGTATTAGCAAAATATGCAGCTTCCTTCACATAAGTCATTTAATCCCATGGGTCATTAAGTTGTCACATTATTTAGAGTTGGAGGAGATCTCAAGATTTCTTCCAAAATATGGGAATTGCTTCTACTGGATCATAAGCAGTAGGCTGTCTATCTATGCCATAATATGTCAACTCTCTACCAAGGGAGCTTGTTTCATTAGTTCAAGACCACCCATCGCCTTCTGGGACAAAGATCCTTTTCGAGAACTGAAAATATAAAGAGGAATAATGAGGTCCCTGCTATCAAGGAGCTCACAGCCTAATTAGGGAGCTTGACAAATAAACAATTTCAATGCAATGTGTTAATTATTGTGGGAGAGAAAAACTGATTGCTGTCATTTTTAGCATACTCTTTACTTTTCCTTATACTCTTTGCCTAAACTTGTAATTACACATTTATTAGTATAATATCTGTTTAATTACTGGTCTCTGTTAAAACATAAGTTTCATGAAAGAAGGGACTAGATCTGTTCAGCAATGATCTCCAGAGCCCAGGAAGTATCTCAAACACACAGTAAATTCTGTGTTGGATGAATGTGAAAGATTGATTAACTTTAGAAGGTCTTTGTGCCAAAGGAAACTTAAGTAGGATAAGGATCTTGCAAGTGGGCAAGCAGCACCTGAAAAGGCAGGAGATGAAAGGGAACACTCTAAGAAGCCACCATTGTTTCAGCCTGGAAGGAACTTAGAATAAGACAGGAGGAGGCCAGTGGTAAGGCTGCACAGGTAATGACCTGGGTTATGAAGAGACTTCATGTTGTGCTAAGGAACTTGGATTTCTTTATTATTACAACAGGGATCTATTAGCAGATTTCAAACAGAAGAGTGGCATCATCACATTTTTGACTGATTGGTGTGGTGAGATGAAGGAGCATGGGTAGAAGGAGAGTGAAACAGAAACTGTTGTGGTGCACAGGTGAAGGTAGATAGGAGAGAGGTTTTCAGGAAATAAGAATAATCACATGTGGGACATGGAAGGATTCATCAGTGCCTCCTAGATGTCTGGCTGGAGGGATTGCTTGAACTAAAATTGTGATATAAAATAACTGCAGGTAGGTTTTGTTTCATATTAAAGTTCTCTTTGATCAAACAGGTGGATGTCAAGTATGTGATTCTGAGTTCAGTAGAGACATTTGGGCTACAGGTGGATATTTGGGAGGGATCAATATATAGATAATAATTAAAATGAGTAATAATGACTTATCAAATAAGCATGTGTAGAATGAGAAGGTAAGAGTGCTGAAGAATGAAGGACAGTAAGAAGACACTAAGAAATTAAGAAGGAGCATTCAGAGCATTAGAAAGAAAGAATCAGAGTGGGACAACATTACAGATATCAGGAAAGGAAAGAATTTCCAAAGACAGATTGCAAGAACAAGTAGTCAACTGTCAGTATGGAAGACCTGGGAAGGTAAGCCCAGGGCTGGAAAGTCTTTATCATTATATTTAGGATTTAGATCATAGGTGCTTTGGATGACAGCCATTGAGAGGGGTGAGAAAAATGGAAGCCAGAAAGCTGCCTTTTATTATAGGCCAGCTCTATATAGTGTAATATTATCTACTTATTATTCTGAATGACATTTTCCCTTCACGTAGATGGTTAAGTATCTAGGGAAGAAGGAAGTGCAAATTTTATGAGTTTCGATGAAGAACTGTAGTAAATATTTTATTTTGTTTCAACAAATATTTATCAAGCATCTGCTATGTGTCAAGTTCTATGTTAGGTGTTAGAGACACAAAGATAAATAAGCCATGATCCCTGCCCCCAAGGGGCTCCAAACATATTTAGGGAGATCAAATACACACTTCAATATGGTGCGTGCTATGGTAAAGGTATGTATATATGCTATGGTAATACAAAAGATTGAATCATTGGTTTTGCCAAAGCGTGTCAGGAATGGAGGATGCAGAGAAGATAAGGCACTATTAATGGGTCCTTGAAGAACTGATAATATCATATGGGCATACTTCTGTTAAGTGCAGGTTTCTGAAAATGAGTGAACCAGTGAATGATTAAGTAACATGAGCTGTCTTTGTGCTGTGGTCCCCATGGAACTGTACACCAAGTATCGCACACTGAACCAGCTGTGGAATTCTCTTTAAGTCTCCTCAAGCATGACAAATTTCAAGCCATAATTTCATTCATATACTGTTCATACAATAGCAGATCAATCCTCCCAAGCTGTAGGGATCTACAGGAT
>JAVSCE010020751.1:0-48982 GCA_032199065.1 Smutsia gigantea | reverse complement strand
ATTTGACAAAATTCAACATCCATTCATGATAAAAACTCTCAATAAAATGGGTATAGAGGGCAAGTACCTCAACATCATAAAGGCCATATATGACAAACCCACAGCTAACATCATACTTAACAGCCAGAAGCTGAAAGCTTTTCATCTAAGATCGGGAACAAGACAGGGATGCCCACTCTCTCCACTGTTATTCAACATAGTACTGGAGGTCCTATTCACAGCAATCAGACAAAACAAAGACATACAAGGCATCCAGATTGGTAAAGAAGAAGTCAAATTGTCACTATTTGCAGATGACATGATACTGTACATAAAAAACCCTAAAGATTCCATTCCAAAACTACTAGAACTAATACCTGAATTCAGCAAAGTTGCAGGATACAAAATTAACCCACAGAAATCTGTTGCTTTCCTATACACTAACGATAAACTAACAGAAAGAGAAATCAGAAAAACAATTCCATTCACAATTCCATCAAAAAGAATAAAATACCTAGGAATAAACCTAACGAAGGAAGTGAAAGACCTGTACCCTGAAAACTACAAGACATTCCTAAGGGAAATTAAAGAGGACACTAACAAATGGAAATGTATCCCATGCTCTTGGCTAGGAAGAATAAATATTGTCAAAATGGCTATACTACCTAAAGCAATCTACAGATTCAATGCAATCCCTATCAAACTACCAACAGTTTTCTTCAATGAACTCAAACAAATAATTCTAAAATTCATATGGAACCACAAAAGACCCCGAATAGCCAAAGCAATCCTGAGAAGGAGGAATAAAACAGGGGGAATTACGCTCCCTGACTTCAAGCTCTACTACAAAGCCACAGTAATCAAGACAATTTGGTATTGGCACAAAAACAGACCCACAGACCAGTGGAACAGAATAGAAAATCCAAACATTAACCCAAACATATACAAGCAATTAATATTTGATAAAAGTGCCTTGGATATACAATGGGGAGATGACAGCCTCTTCAGCAGCTGGTATTGGAAAAACTGGACAGCTACATGTAAGAGAATGAAACTGGACTACTGTCTAGCCCCATACACAAAGGTAAACTCAAGTGGATCAAAGACCTGAATGTAAGTCATGAAACCATAAAACTCTTAGAAAAAAACATAGGCAAAAATCTCTTGGACATAAACATGAGCAACTTCTTCATGAACATATCTCCCCGGGCAAGGGATACAAAAGCAAAAATGAACAAGTGGGACTATATCAAGCTGAAAAGCTTCTGTACAGCAAAGGACACCATCAGTAGAACAAAAAGACATCCTACAGTATGGGAGAATATATTCATAAAAAACGTATCTGATAAAGGTTTGACATCCAAAATATATAAAGAACTCATGCACCTTAACAAACAGAAAGCAAATGATCCAATTAAGAAATGGGCAGAGGACATGAATAGACACTTCTCCAAAGAACAAATTCAGATGGCCAACAGGCACATGAAAAGATGCTCCACATCGCTAATCATCAGAGAAAATGCAGATTAAAACCACAATGAGATATCACCTCACACCAGTGAGGATGGCCAACATCCAAAACACAAACAACAACAAATGTTGGCGAGGATGTGGAGAAAAGGGAACTCTCCTACACTGCTGGTGGGACTGCAAATTAGTTCAACCATTGTGGAAAGCAGTATGGAGGTTCCTCAAAAAACTCAAAATAGAAATACCATTTGACACAGGAATTCCACTCCCAGGAATTTACCCTAAGAATGCAGCAGCCCACTGTGAAAAAGACATATGCACCTCTATGTTTATTGCAGCACTATTTACAATAGCCAAGAAATGGAAGCAACCTAAGTGTCCATCACTAGATGAATGGATAAAGAAGAGGTGGTACATATACACAATGGAATATTATTCAGCTATAAGAAGAAAACAAATCCTACCATTTGCAACAACATGGATGGAGCTAGAGGGTATTATGCTCAGTGAAATAAGCCAAGCCGAAAAAGACAAGTATCAAAATGATTTCACTCATATGTGGAGTATAAGAACAAAGAAAAAAACTGAAGGAACAAAACAGCAGCAGACTCACAGAACCCAAGAACGGACTAATAGTTACCAAAGGAAAGGGACTGGGGAAAATGGGCGGGAAGGGAGGGATAAGAGGGAAAAAGGGGCATTACGATTAGTAGATGTAATGTTGGGGGGGCACGGGGAGGGCAGTACAACTCAGAGAAGACAAGTAGTGATTCTATAGCATCACACTACGCTGATGGACAGTGACTGTAATGGGGTTGGTGGGGGGGACCTGATGAAGGGGTAGTTTAATAATCGTAATATTGCACGTGTAATTGTAAATTAATGATAAAATAAATTATATTTTAAAAAATGCCTCTTGGTCCATAAATCATGCTTCCCTACTGTTTATTGCTCTGTATGCATTAGAGAGAAACCTTTGCTGTGACAGTGAGGTCACTGAGATTACATGTTGCCGTGAGCCCACAGTGTCTGCCCTGAGGACAACAACAAGATGGCCAAACTCCCACTCTTGTTGCTGGAATATTTCTGGTTGACTCTACAAGACTTCAGTTGTCAGCTATGAGCAGAAGCATTCTCTCAATCACACTCAGTCTTTAAATGGCAAAAAGGAATCAAAAAGAGGCTCAGAACAGCTGAAGATTCCTACCTGACTCGGAGCTGGCAGCAGTGTAGCCAGTATACGGGTAATTTTTAAAGCTACTTTCGAGTAAGTGCTTGGGAAACCCTTTGATTAGTTCTCTGTCTCTTGGGTGTCCAGAAATTTCCATCTCTTTGAAATTTGGAAAAGAATTCAGGTTCAGTCTTCCCCCAGAGAGTGGAGGCAGCCACACGTTATACAAACCTGAAGCTAGAGTTTGCACAGGCAGCCACGTTAGACTCTTACTGCTGGAGCCTGACAAGACTTGGTATCTGATTTGATACTTGATAAAATCATTGTCAAATCACACTCATATTTGACAATGCATGAAACGGTGGGCTAAGTTGAGCATTATGAATTACAGTTATAGCCACAGACTCCTGGGTGCTCACAGTCTGTGAGAAAATGAGGTATAGGCAAGGCCGAGAGAGAAATGGCAGGTCAAATCAGAATGGTCCAAGTATCTGCTCTGCCTTTGTGGACTTTTCCCATCCCCTATCATCCATCAATCAACCCATCTGTCCCCAACAAGCAGAGCCCACCCCTTTTGACCAAGGAGGAAACACAGCTGGGAAGGACATTCCAGCAGCTACTGAGGTGCTCAGGGTTGGGAAGGTCTTTGCTGCTTGTGAAATCCAATCCCCATGGTACCCTTGCATTTCCTCTACAGTGGCTCTACCAGGTAACTGACCGGTATTCTAACACCTTCAGGTCTGGGAATCCACCACTTTCTAAACAATAACTCAATAGATTTGGCAGGTATAAGAGCAAATTCTTCCATGTAAGAACAAATCTACTTCCCCAGAGCCTGTTGCTTCTAGTTGCATCCCTTGGGGCCACAGAGAACAAATCTAGATTCCTCTTCCATAAGATGGCCCTGCTCATTGAAGACTGCTATCTCAGCCCTTCAGAACTTTTCTTCACTGCACAGCCCTATTCCTCCAAACATCCAGATTTTACTGCCCCATTCCTATCCAGTTTCTCCTGAATGTGTCCTAGTTGCTTTATATGTGTCTTAACATGCATTGACTAGAGCTGAACACAGTATTTCAGCTCTGACCATTCCCCCATCGTAGAGACTTTGCCAGAGACTGGCTTTTCGGCACCCCATCAAACTGTTGACTCCTGCTGAGCTGATACAACCATTTTAAAGTAGCCAAGTCAAAATTCAAAACCATTATCTGTTACCATGTAATGTAACCAAATCATATTTACCCCCCACCAAACACCATCCGTAAACTTCACCCCACAAACATAAACAAGAAATGGGTGAGGTTTTCTGTTTTGCACAATTCATTTAAAAAGATGAAAACTATTTGATGTGCCCAGATTCTTCAAAATATCCCTAGGTCCAAAATGATCATCTCAAAAGGTTAGGCAACTTGACAAGCTAACTACCTAACCCTTAAAATCCCATGAAGGGAAAGGTACCTAACAAGTTAAACCATTAACGTCAAATGGTATCCTCCCTAATTAACAGCAAAATGTGGGGGAGAAAACATAAGTCTGCCACCAGAACCACCTGAGTTTGAATCCCAACTACATTAACAAAGAGCTGTTAGCCAAGGTTGCCTTGTTCTGAGTCTCGGTTTCTCCCCCTAGAAATGGGGTAATACCCCATCTTGCCATGTCCTTACAGAAAGTGCTCGACACACTGCCTGGGCTGCAACAGACAGGCAGTGAGTGGTATGTTTCCCCTTGCAGCACAGATTATTACAGGCTACCTTTCCTGTCCTGTAACACATAACTAGTTCTTAGAGAAGGAAACTGAGACTCACTTGTCTTCATACCCCTCAGATCCTCCCAACACCCAGCATGAGTAGACATGTATGTTCTTCTTCAGTGTGACCATGTGGCTTCAAACCCGGCTGTCTATCATATAGTAATAGCCACATTTCTGTTCCGGCCTCTGTTCCACAAGGGATATTTGGAAATTCCCAGGGAAAAATGTAAGATTACCTATTATTAAAAAACAGACCCTCCTCAGGTCTCAGGCAGCCGCGGTCAAATGGTGCGCTAAGTCTCCTCTATTCAGGAAACAGGTTGGCACGGACATTTCTGATATTTTTAATGTTGACCCAGTTTTAAGCTGTTTCTCCCCTAAAGTAGTGGTGTTTCAAGACACAGCTAAAACAGGAGGGGCAAGAGAAGGCTGATGGCGAGAGCCAATATCTGATAGATTCAATTTCTGACCCATGGCTCAGCAAACTAAAGGGAAGTTTTGTTGGTCTCCAGTGTCTACCCTGAGCAATAGAATAACAGGAGATCACTCCCACGCTGCCGCAGTCAGGCTGAGGTGATTGTTGCTGCTATGGCTTTAGCAATTTGAGTGGGAGAAGATGAGACTTCTGAAAGACATGTAT
This sequence comes from Smutsia gigantea, assembly GCA_032199065.1. Lineage (NCBI taxonomy): Eukaryota > Metazoa > Chordata > Mammalia > Pholidota > Manidae > Smutsia > Smutsia gigantea. The sequence goes on along the minus strand of JAVSCE010020751.1, from coordinate 43,972 downwards.
TTACTGCAAAGCATCCCAAATATCTCATTAATCCGCTTTCCATTTGGCAAACTTCTCCTTCACTAAAAGTGCCATGCTCTGTAGTTCACGACAAAGCAAAAATGCCTCCAGGAATGCAAAGCTCAAAATGAAAAGAACTTGGGCTCTGGAACAGGTGAGACTCGAGCATGCTTTGCAGGTGGCTACCTAAGTACTCTGTGTCCGAGGGCAGTTTTCCTTCCCTGCTCCAGCCCCAGCTTCCTCATCTGCAAAAAGAGGCTAATGGTCCTGTCCTGGTTTACACCTAGTTGAGATCAGACCTAGAATGCTGGGCACCTCGTCTGGTCGTTTGTTACTTATTTAAGGCTTAGATGGTCATCGTAAAATGAAGACTGTAATAGTCCAAGCATCCTGCAGTTTATGATGAGGACTTAAAGCAGTGACAGTCTGTAAACCGATCAGCACCGTGCCTGGCACAGATGAGGTGCTACGTGTATGGGACCGTCATCGTCGTCACGGAGTAAACTAGGCAGGTAAAGGCTGCCTCACACTGTGACTTGCACCTGGTACAGGAGAGGAGCTCAATAAACGTAAGGGGAAAACATCTCCCCCCAAAACTAGGAGGTCTGCATTGCAATCTGAAGAAACGCCTTAGGGAGGAGGACCTTTTCCACAGTCACATACTCAGAGCTTCTGAGAAGGAAGGACATGTAGATCAAACCTGTTTACAAAGAAACAGACTGAGGGAGGCAGAGGGCGAGAGCAGGGATGGGAGAGAGGAGAGTCACCCTGATATGGTGGCTGGGCTAACAGAAAAAAAATCCCAGTCTTCTGGCACCAAGATCATGCCTTTTCCCCCATCATGCTGCCTATTAAGTGTTACCTGGTTGAGAAACACCTTCCTATAAATGGAGCTCAAACTGTCAGGTGTCATTTGATCCTCTTTGTAGTTTTAATAAAGAGAGAGTAAAGAAAGATGTGGGCTCAGGGTGGTTTGGGGAGAGGCTGGAATGTCAAGGGAGAGGATGGCACCGTGACAATATTCCTGGGCATCCCAACTGGGCGTGGATGGGGGGGCTGACTAGTCACCTCCCTGTGGACAGTAAAACGGGCCACTGTGCACCCAGGCATTTGCTGCCCACGAGTCCCAATCCAGCAAGCCCTGCCTCCCTGGGTTAATTTTAAACCCTGCTTTCCTAAGTTTGGGTTTGTTTTATCTTTACATACAATATTATTGAATTCCAGGTTCCCTGTTTCTCAAGCCTGGGAGTGAGAGCCCATCCCGGCAGGTGTGGTGTTGTCACCACAGGGGGGAAGCGGGATGTCCTTCTCCCTGGAAAGGCCTGACTGTGCTTCCGGGGGCTTCCTTCCCTTCCTGTCCTTCAGCCTGGGAGGTGTAGCTCACCTATGGAAGGAGTTTTGCCTTTCAAAGCAGTTCTCATTTCATGAGCTAAGGAATAAAAATAATAATAATAAATTAACCAAAGAACAGAAGTTACGAACATAAGAAAGAGAGAACAGAAAACAGAAGGGGGAAGAAATCAACCCAGACTGAGCACAAAATATTCTTATGTGCCCTGAGGTTCTAGTTCATGCGGACACTCTGGGCCCCCTAGCAGCTAATAGGTATTAGTGTGCCAGGAAATATTAATAAGTATTTTCATGAGGAACCACAGGGAGGACAAGGTGATGATCTTAATACAGTTTTTAATATTTCCGAGCTTTTCCCATGGCCTACCGATCTCATGGACTCACATCTCCGTGCTAAAAGGAGAGGCCTGCATATCTAAAAATAAAGAGGAAATGTACTAACAACCCTGCCCAGCTTTGAACTCCATGCATATTGCAAAAGGGAAAAGACAGCCTTCTCCTGCATCTGCCTGGCTTACATCAAGATGTCCAAGAACAAAATCAGAGGCAGAGGAAAGCAGAGTGCCAGAGGAGGCTGCCAACAGAGAAATCTGTGTCCCCTCGGAGGGCAGCCAGCCTTCCCCACCATGGGGTCTGAAGCGCGGAGCAAGGAATCGCATCATGAAACTCACAGGTGGTGGACAGAACTGGAGAGGGCTCAGAAGACAACCCCCAGGGACTCCACAGGGCATGGGGGAGGGCATACGGGTTTGCAGTAGCCAAAGGGATCAAAACTTTTAAGAAAGGGTCATTACCATTTATGTGACCCCTTTTACCACCCCAGGCCAGTGTGGCCTGAGAAAATGGGCTGACATTCGAAATATCACCTCCTCCTGTTCTTTCTGTACAATTTAAACTGCACACAGTGTTATAATGAGGATCCCTGGTGAGCTGTGTTCATCCCAATGCACTCTTCTCTGATGCAGGTGTTCCCAGGAAAAGAAATATGCTTTTTGATTTTTAGAATTTAATGATGTGCTCCTCTTCATATATTAAAGTAATTCAAACTATTCGACCAATGGGTATATGATTTATATTACTTTTCTTATATGTGGGATGGGCTGCTACTGAGTCATCCATTTTCTCCTTCAGGTTCCCTCACAACTAATCACACATGTTTGAGAACCAGCAGGCCAGAGTTAGGGGCACAGTCTGTGCCTAGGAGAGAACTTCCCTGCAAAGAAGCAATATAATGCAATGGACTATTAAGTTAATTAGACAAGGGGGGCCATGAGACTGCCATGGTTCTAGCACCTTAGCAGCCTATGTAAGCAAAGCAAAACCTAAGCTGGTAAAAGCCTCGGGGTAAGAAATCAAAATCTAAGGACAACACATCACAGCCAGTGAGGCTTTTCCAAATTAGGCACCTGCTGAAACTCCAGCCAATCCAATCATTCCCTTCGCTTGTCTATAAACATCTCCTCCAGAGCTCTCTGTCGATGGAGCATTCCTAACCACTTCCGGTTTGACAGTGCCTGGTTAAAATCCATCTCTGTTCAAAAAAACTTAAAACTTGTAGTATGCCTCAGTTTGTCTCTTTTTTAAAATTTTTGGTATCATTAATCTACAATTACATTGCAACATTACGGTTATTAAACTACCCCCTTCATCAGGTGCCCCCCACCAACCCCATTACACTCACTGTCCATCAGCGTAGTGAGATGCTATAGAATCACTGCTTGTCTTCTCTGAGTTGTACAGCCCTCCCCGTGCCACCCCCCTATATTGTGTCTGCTAATCATAATGCCCCTTTTTCCCTCTTATCCCTCCCTTCCCACCCATCCTCCCCAGTCCCTTTCCCTTTGGTAACTGTTAGTCCATTCTTGGGTTCTGTGAGTCTGCTGCTGTTTTGTTCCTTCATTTTTTTTCTTTGTTCCTATACTCCACAAATGAGTGCAATCATCTGATACTTGTCTTTTTTGGCTTGGCTTATTTCACTGAACATAATACCCTCTAGCTCCATCCATGTTGTTGCAAATGGTAGGATTTGTTTCCTTCTTATGGCTGAATAATATTCCATTGTGTATATGTACCACTTCTTCTTTATCCATTCATCTACTGATGGACACTTAGGTTGCTTCCATTTCTTGGCTATTGTAAATAGTGCTACGATAAACATAGGGGTGCATCTGTCTTTTTCAAACTGGGCTGCTGCAATCTTAGGGTAAATTCCTAGGAGTGGGATTCCTGGGTCAAATAGTATTTCTATTTTGAGTTTTTGAGGAACCTCCATACTGCTTTCCACAATGGTTGAACTAATTTACATTCCCACCAAGAGTGCAAGAGGGTTCCCCTTTCTCCACATCCTCGCCAACATTTGTTGTTGTTTGTGTTTTGGATGTTGGCCATCCTCACTGGTGTGAGGTGATATCTCATTGTGGTTTTAATTTGCATTTCTCTGATGATCAGTGATGTGGAGCATCTTTTCATGTGCCTGTTGGCCATCTGAATTTCTTCTTTGGAGAAGTGTCTGTTCAGATCCTCTGCCCATTTTTTTATTGGATTATTTGCTTTTTGTTTGTTGAGGTACATGAGCTCTTTATATTTTGGATGTCAACCCCTTATCGGATATGTCATTTATGAATATATTCTCCCATACTGTAGGATGCCTTTTTGTTCTACTGATGGTGTCCTTTGCTGTACAGAGCTTTTCAGCTTGATATAGTCTCACTTGTTCATTTTCTCAGTTTACCTTTTTAACAGAACTAATCAACAATGATCCCGAGGAAACAAAAATATTCATTATTATTAGCTAGAGCCTAGCCTGAACTGGTCTGGGCCCCAGAATCTTCATGCGTTAAAAAAAAAAAATATATATATATATATATATATTGTAGATAATATCTCTTATGCCTCTCCCCAGGGTTCTTACAAGGGCCAAAAGGCAGCATTTGAAACATATTTTAGCCTATCATGGATCATAAAAAATAAGGGGCTACTCAGCTCATTGGAGTAATGGAACTTCTTCTTCAGGGTAAGTTAAACTGTCTGCTTCCCTCAGTGTGATATTACAATTTAATAATTTATAAAATGTGCCACTCTGGCTCATAATTCTCATATGATTAAAAGAAGTACAGAGACAAAATAAAGACCAAATCCCCTCCCATCACAATTCCTGGGCAGTTTTAAGTCTTATTAGAAATCTTTCAGTGGTGCTACATTCTAACATCTGATATTCTACTTTCCTACAGAGAACAGAGAAAATATGTGCCAAACATTAAGGTGCTTTTGCCCTTGGTATCTTACAGGCAGATGGGTGTCTTCCTAAGGCATCCTAATCTGCTAATCAATATGACGCCAACCTGGTGAAATGTGACCACACACATCAAAAGGATGACTAAAGGGAAGCATCCTTCCCATGAAAAATAAAAAACTTGTGGCTTTTAGTGAAACAAACAAGAAAGGAATTAAATTAGAATCTGTGGGTGGTGACAGCAGAAAAAGTGGGTCATCCTTTTCAACCCCATTTCCTCCAAAGTTTCCTGCTGGAAAAGCCCACCCTCCAAAAGTGGGTTTCCATATTGCCTGGGGGAAATGATGTCAAAGTAATTTGAATATATTTCAAATAATTTTCCTTAATACCCTATGCCACTGAGAAATCCCACAGGCCCACAAGTCTTAGCAAAGCCATTGTTCCCAGCTCTAAACCCTGTCTTTGGGTCTAGCTTTCTCTCTTCATTTACAGATGTGTAACATTTTCAATCAAGTTTTTCTTGTTTCTCTAGGAGCCATGCTAATTTTGAGTAAACAGAATGCTCCATTTCAGGCTCTCCAGTCTTACCTTCTCTTCCTCACCTCTGCTGGAACATGAGATCCACATTCCAGGAACTGCATGGGGTACAGCGATGATGCTATGAATAGGACCATCCACTTTTGAAATCTCAAGAGCAATGTTACCTTAGAGAAGATGCTTCACCTCTCCAAGGTGTGTTCCCAACTGTAAACAAGGACAACAGTGATACTAGTAAGAATCAAGCATGACTTCCCTCGATGACCCCTCCTCTATGAACTCTCTCCTGTCCACTGTCCCCTCCTGGAATGAGAATGGCCCACCCTCCTCCTTGCATCCCCCCTGTGGCCTGTACAAACTTCAATTACAACATTTTAGTCGACTTATTTATATGCCTTGTCTCTGAAAACTTTTAAAGGACAGGCCCTCTGCTTTATTTATTTTAGGAATTCCCCAATATCACACTTGCCAATGTTTGCCACGTGATGGGTTCTGAAGAAATAAATGCCTATCAAAGGATTAATTCATTAACTGACTTGATTGATTGAATGAATGCCACAGATAACAGTACCAAATAAACCTCCAATCACTAGACAAATGTAAGTCACTATTATGCAGAATTCCATGAGTTAGCTTTGAACTTAAGATAATTAGGCAATTTCTCAAAGTCAAGAGGTAATGAACCTTATAAATGTTATTTTATAGCATCTTTAGTTTTTGTTTATTTGTTTAATCTAGACAGACACCAAGAATTTACAGACCCTAAAATAATAGCACACTAAAGAATAGTCCATGCACAGAAACATTGAAAAATATTCCAGTTAAATAGTGTTGCCTGTTAGAGACACAAGGATGAAATAACATACTTTAATCTCTTCCTGGGGTACAGCAGTACCCTGGTGATTCCACTAATGCTAATGCCAACATGAAACACTGAGGTGACTGTCCTCAGATACCCATTTTCTTTCAACCAATTTCTTTTAGTATGAGAGTACTCACAGGAAGTAGTTGGGTGCTTGTTTGTTTGCTTTTCCCCCACTATTCGACTCATAAATATTGGACACCAGCTGCATGTTTGTTAAATCCAAGAGATGCAATCAAGAATGTCAAGATAGACTATGGGTGGCATGAGAAGGTTTTTCACAAGAACACAAATACCGTAACCAATGTAAATGCCTCAAGACAAATACATAACTCCCCAGAGTAAAGAGCCTAGAGACAGGGAAAAGTCGTAAGCAGTTGGAGATCAGAAAAGACCTCCTGGGAGAGGTGGTATCTGTGACAAAAGTTTAGCTTTGCACAATATGTCAATCCACATGGATAGGGAGGAGAGCATGGGAGGACTGGGGACTCTAGGGAGTACCATGCTGCACAGAATATCCAGAATGCAGGACCTTGGCTATCTCTAATCTTCATTTCCAGAAGTTTCTACTCCATCTGCTCCTGGCATACTAATTTGACTCTGATAATAACCAATAATAAATTAGCAATACTTAATGTAAAATAACAATGATATTATTACTGTAAATATCTCCCTTTTCACAGTAACAATAAATATCATTTTGAAGTAGTGGATCAAATACTACATTTATATAATATTCCTAGAGCAATTATTCAAAACTGAAATACATTTTGGGCATACTTTAATTGTATTTTCTTTCATTTTTATTAGAAGTAAAAGTAAATACTTCTCAGGCTTTTCTGAAAATGATTTGTGATTAACATGGAAAAAAACCTTTTAATTCTTATAGCAAAACATCTCGTCAGTTTCTATATCATCTCAACCTTGTCAAATTCTAATGTACAGCATTAGAATTAGTTTCTCTAAGACATTTTTAAGAGCCTGGAAATGGAGATGTATAACTGTGTATTTCTTAACTCCATCAAATGTTAGAGCAGCCTCTTCAATCTGTGACAGAAATAAAGAATTGGTTTAATGTGAAGTCTCCCAAACTGGTGTTCTGCAAGATATCAATAGGTGTTTCATTTAAAAAAAAAGAAAGGGACATATTAATGGAACAAAGTTAATTAAAAGTCTTGGTTTTCTCTACAAGACTTCTCGGAGTCCTTAAGAAAGTTGTGAATCTCCAAAGAATGGACATGTCTTACTTTATGATGAAACACTTTTTAGCCACATTCCCAGAATGTTGTGCGCAGGAAATTTCAGTCTGAGAAACAGTTATCTAGTGAATTACACTAGATTAAAGATAATTCACAAGTCTGCTTCGGGAGGACCCTACGGTTGGCAGGGATTCCAAAATTATAAAACTATCCCTCAAGGAGTGGGGGATTGTGTCCCACATGCAGCACCCTGACTCTGGAGGCCAGCACTGAAAACATGAGCCTCAAAATAACTGCTTTTGAAAATCAGTGGGGAGTAAGACCAGAAGGATCATACATAGAACTATGGGGAATGGAGATCCCACTCTCGGAGAGCTTGCTGGTAGAGCTACTTTTCTGGGATCCAGCACAAAAGCAGCAGCTTGAGGGGCTCCAGGACCTTAAGGGAGGGGGATCCACTTGCTGATTTTAGAGCAGCTGCCAGAGAGTCACCATGTACAGGGACTTTTTTTTTTCCTAGGTGGGAGCTGGCAGAGGCCACTTTTGCAATCTTATCCTAACTTGCTGGTGATAGTCCCAATGGGAAATTTTTGGTGCCCTTTCTCTAAGTTGCTAGCATGTTCTACCCATTCCACACTATAACTGGATTGGGTGAGCACCCCACACCCCACCTTCCTGCACAGCACCCAAGCTACAGCAAGGCAAGGGAGAGACCCAAGACCACCTTCCTGGACAGAAGCTGAGCTGTAACTGGCCTGGGTGGGTGCCCCAAGCCCCACCCAAACAGCACAAAGACTGAGACACAGGCAGGCCGGGCAACCCTTGGCCCCTCCATCCCTACACAGCAGCTGAGGCCCTGTCAGAGCCAAAAGGCACATGCAGCCCATGTGATGGACGCTCATAGAGTACCTGGCTTTGGTGAACAGGGAGATGTGCTTCTGGCCCACATGGAACAGCTAGCACACTAGACTCCTCCTTCAAGGCTGAGGGAGGTAGCTGTTTTACCTAATACAGACAAGACAAACAAAGAAACAGGCAAAATGAGGAGACAGAGGATTATGTTCCAAACCACAAAAACAAGGCAAATCCCCAGAAAAAGGTCTTAATCAAACAGAGATACACAATTCCTTGAAAAAAAATTCAAATAGTCATAAAGATGCTCACTGATCTCAAGAGAAGAATGGATGAACACAGCAAAAGCTTAACTTCAGCAAAGAAACAGAAATATGAGAAAGAACAAAACAGAAGTTATAACTGAACTGAAACACACGAGAGGTGTTCAACATCAGAATGGATGAAATAGAAGAATGAATCAGTGAGCTGGAAGACAGAGCAATGGGAAACCCCCAGACAGTGCAGCATAAAGAAACAAGAATTAAAAGAAGTAAGGATACCTTAAAGGACCACTAAGACTACATCAAGAGGAAATAACATTTTCCTTTGCATCATAGGGATTCCAGGAGAAGGGAGGAAGGGACAAAAAAAAGTATTTGAAGAAATAATGGCTGAAAACTTCCCTTATCTGGGGAATGAAACAGACATCCAGGTCCAGGAAGCCCAGAAAGTTCCAAATAAGATAAAGAGAAACACACAGACACATTATAACTAGAATGGTAAAAGTAAAGGATGAAGAGAGAATCTTAAAAGCAGCAAGAGAAAAGCAGCATATTACCTACAGGGAAACCCCACAAGGCTGTCAGATTTTTCAGCAGAAACTTTATAGGCCAGAAGGGAGTGGCATGATATACTCAAAGTGCTGAAAGACAAAAACTCCCAACCAAGAATTCTCTACCCTGCAAAGTTGTCATTCAGAATTGAATAAGAGATTAAGAGTTTTCCAGAAAAGCAAAAGCTAAAGGAATTCCTCCTCACTAAACTGGCCTTACAAGAAATGTTAAAGGGACCTCTTTTAAGCTAAAAGCAAAAGGTACTAATTAAGAAGAAGAAAACATACAAAAGTAAAAATCATACCATAAAAAAGATACATAAATAAATAATAAAGGTAGGGGATCAAACACAAAGCAAGTACAAAGGGTAAAAGACAAAAGTAGTAGAATTAATTTAAACTACTGTAATTCGTTGAGGGATACATAAAATAAAAAGATGTAAAATGTATCATCAAAAATATAAAACATGAAGGGGAAGAATAAAAAGTATAAAGCTTTGGAATGTGTCTAAAATTAAGCTTTTATCAACTTAAAAGAGACTGCTATAGTCATGTTATATGTGAACCTCACAGTAACCACAAAGAAAAAACTTAAAGTAAAACACAAAAGAAAAAGAGAATGGAATCTAAACATAATATTAAAGAAAACAATCAAACCACAAGAGAAGAGAGAAAGAGAATAAAGGAACAGAGGGGAACCACAAAAGCAGCCAGAAAACAATTAACAAAATATTTAAATCAAACTAAAAAGCTTCTATACAACAAAGTAAATGATCAATAAAATGAAAAGGCAACCTACTGAATGTGAGGAAATATTTGCAAATCATATATTATCATTATTAATATGTTAATACTCAAAATATATAAAGAGCTCAACTCAATAGCAAAAACAAACAATCTAATTTAAAAATGGCAGAGGACCTGAATAGACACTTTTCCAAAGAAGGCACACAGATGGAAAGCAGGCACAAGAACAGATGTGCAACATCACTAATCACCAAAGAAATACAAATCAAAACCACAATGAAGTATCATATCACATCAGTCAGAATGGCAAGTGTCAAAAAGACAAGAAGTAGCAAGTGTTGGTGAGGATGTGGAAAAAAGGAAACCTTCGTACACCAATGGAGGGAATGTAAGTTGGTGCAGCCACTATGGAAAGCAATATAGAGCCTCCTCAAAAAATTAAAAACAGAACTACCACATGACCCAACAATTCCATTCTGTGTGAAAAACACTAATATGAAAGACAGTATGTATCTCTATATTCACTGCATTATTTACAACAGCCAAGATATGGAAACAACCTGTGTCCATTAATAGATGAATGGATAAAGAAGTGTGTGTGTGTGTGTGTGTGTGTGTGTGTGTGTGTGTGATGGAATATTACTCAGTCATAAAAAAGAATGAATTTTTGCCAATTGCAGCAACACAGATGCTCCCAAAGGGTATTTTTCTAAGTGAAATAAGTCAGACAGAGAAAGACAAATACTGTATTATTTTACTCACAGGTAAAATCTAAAAAACAAAACAAACGAACAAACAGAATGGAAACACTCATAGATACAGAGAACAAACTGGTGGTTGCCAGAGGGGAAGTGTTGAGGGATGAGTGAAATAGGTGAAGGGGACTGAGAGGTATAAACTTCCAGGTACAAAATAAATGTCACAGGGATGTAGTGTTCAGCACAGGGAGTATAATCAGTAATATTGTAATAACTTTTACAGTGGCAGATGGTAACCAGACCTATAGTGGCGATCACTTCATAATATACATAAATGCCAAATCACTATGTTATACACTTGAAACTAATATAATATTGTATGTCAAGTATAATTCAATTTATTTTAAAAGAAATTTTCCCTTCATCCTACAAAGAGCATGCTTAGGAAAAAAAAAGAAACAAAAACAGAGTATCAATCAAAAAAGTTTTTTTAAGTTACATGAATTATGTGTCAAATGCCACTTATGTAATTCTTTCAAGATGCCAAAACAAAAACTTAAACCATTACTTCCAAAGAAATTTTGAGATTTCCCTACAGTACAAAACCTATTGGAAATGCTAATAAATTGGTAGGAAGTTATCATGTATTAGATAAGTAGATACACAAGCTACTTTATGCAGGTTTCCTCAGTTGCTAAACACTTACCCATCAGAATATCTACTTTAATTACTTGTAAATGTGTCTACTCAAAATTCACCATCCAAATCAAAAATCACTCCAATGCACCTGCACAAGCAGAGAAAACATGCAGGTGACCAGAAGCCTCAGTGAAGTTTCTTGTCAGCTATTCTCCAGACAGGCTGGGGCTTGTACATCTTTGCTCAAAAGTACGAGCATTATCATTGTGACCTGTCACACATTACCGAGAGAAAAATCCACTGCAAGAGTAGAAAGGTAGAGGGACCTATAAAGAAACAGGTAAGTCTAAGAGGGGTGGGAAGGCCCATATATTAGAAGAAAAGAGGAAAATTATGAGGCCTAGAAAGAAGGGACAAGCCCTAAACTCCATGTCTATGATTTTTTCTGTGTATAAAAAATTGTTAAAGATACTGGAAATTGTGGTTGGTTCCAGAAGCCTCCACTGTGTTTAACAGGCATGATTAGTGATTTGAGGGGAAATTGTTTTGTGTTTTTGAGTGGGCTAGAAATCTTTTACAGTTTTTCCCTTTTAAAATAATGGAATATAGGCTACTAGTATTCAAAAATTTGATATCCTGATTATTTGCATAAGGAGGGATGCCTGAATATGTATTTGCCATACTCATGAAGTAGGTAGTTTGATAGCTGCCAAGATAAAAGAATTATCCTTTTTCCAAGTAGACATCTTGGGCATCTAGGACTTTACTCCAGCAATAATGCCATTACTCAAAATATTTGTGAACACCTTCTTTTAAATTGCCTTTAGCTTGTGACACTGACTTGTAAATCTCTTCAGTGGTGAGAAATTTTCATCAGTTATGGGGTGGACTTGATTTGGAGAATACACAAAGACATTCAGAGCCAGAGCTGGAAAATCAGGTAAATGGTCCTTCCAAGAAATGGTATTTTAACTAACTGGAGTCTCCCTACAAAGTAATGACACCAGATGTCTTGTGTGACTTATGAAGTAGTTCTGAAATCGGTAGACTAGGAGGAATTCCAAGGTGTTTTAATGACTGGCAACATGACTAGAAAAGACATCTTTTCCTAAAATGAATGTGAAGAATAAAACTTTGCCTACAAACATTTCACTATGGTTGTTCAAAATAGGTCTCATTACTCTTCTTTCCCACATTTTGTTCAAAAACAACTTGTGAACTTCCTGCAAAGCCCTAAAACACCAGATACCTACCAATCTTCATGCCCATGGGTTACGCCCCCTCCAAGGGTTATTTAGGAGGGATGAGATGTGCTCTGTCTGCACTAGCTCCCTCCCACGTACAGGACAGAAAAACACCTGAGAGGGGATAAAGAAAAGCTGAGGTTGGGGAGTCAGGAAATGGCAGGCAGTCAGCAGGTCTTATCAAACTGTCATTTGACTTTGGGGTCAGACTCTCCAGGTGAAGATTATTCCAGAATCCCAATACCATTCAAAGCAACCAGACAAATCAGTGATGATTGTGAATCATAATATGTACCTTCCTTGGATTTCAAGTAACTTTAAACTTTCTGTCCCTCTTGGCCCTCAGCAATATTTAAGACCCCTGGCCTCCAGTCCCCATCCTGGGCCTCGGGTCCTGGGGCAGAGAACTCTGCTTTTATTTTGTTCACTAACTGATCCCAAACATTTACAATAGACACGTAGGTGCTCAATAAACACTCGGCAGTATGGAGGCTTAATCTCTTTAGGCCTCAGTTTTCTTCTCTGTTAAATAAAGACACTAGTTCAGACCAAGAGATTCCAATCACAGGGATGTAAGGTGCTTATAGAGCCTCAAGTTTTTTTCTCCCCTTGCCTGTAACAGAAACCACTTCTCCCCAAGGTATACCAAATAGCTGAAGGACAGTTGTCTCTTCCTCATGCTGGCTTACCACCTGTATTATCAGCGCTTTGCTCTCATAAATTCAAGATTTTTCCAGAAATGAAAATAAGTGGGGCAGAAACTCCCAGTTGCCCACACAATACCCATTCATTTTTTCCTTCCTTCTCAGGAGCACAACTCAACTTTTTTGGGACTGTAACATGTTCAGCTGAAACAAACAAAAAATATTTCCTGGCCTCCCTCAGGGCCTCCTCGTGGCTGCTATGGTTATGTGACAGAGCTCTGGCCTAAGAAGTGAGAGCAGTTAAGTTTCCTAAGAGAAATCAGGTGATAGGGTGGCATTCTGCTGGAAAGAAACAAGGGACAGTGCTGAGATGCTAGAGACGGGTGGGCCACCCACAACCTTGAGGTGGAGGCCGGGAGAAGGGTGGCCAGGTGGGACCTCCAGGAAGCAGGCAGTGAGTCAGAGGCAGGAGGGCACGGGGATTACCGGAAGGGCAAAGATAAAATCAAGGCGAAGAAGGAAGGGGTAGGATTGGGCTAGAAAAGCCTTCAGGTTTTCTGACTTGAAAATCTCAGAAGGGTTGGGGGGAACAGAACTGGGCAAGACGAGCCTTGAACTAAGATAAGAGAAACCTTGAACCATGATGCAAATCTGACAAAATTTCAGCAAACCCAACAGAACCTCCAGGGCAAAGACTGCCCCACGGATGAATGTGACTTGGGACAGAAGTGCTGGGCCTCGTGTCACCTGCCAACCCCAGTCACTGCTGGGGGCCTGCCTGAGAAAAGCCTGGCCCTGGATCAAAAGCTGGGGTGGATCCTGGAAGCACTGCCTTTGGGGTCTCGCATGATGGCAAATTCTTCCTGGAAGGAAGACTGAAGCAGTGTACCTCCAAGGCCACCACCCCAGCCAAAGGCTTGGCCCTGACATCCTTACACTGGACTTACTGCTGGCAGTCACCTCCCCACCCACCCCCAACGCCGGGTTAGTGTCTCACTGCGTGAGAAAAATTTATTTAGTCCTCTGTTTTGGGGTTTCAGTTCTCTATATTATGTTTCTATAAATTGTCAACTTCATTCACTGGGAAGTCCCGAGTTAGCAGCAAATTAGGTGTCTGGGGCGATTCAGCCATCATTCCTCTATCACTGAGACACCCGCATGGGAGTAACGCTGTCACCAGGCAGATGTGAGAACCAGAACGTGGCAGTGACAGCAACTTGAAAAACTGTGATAAACAGAAATTATAGGCTGAGTGAGGGACAGCCTGCAGGGGCCGAGGAGGGGGCCTCAGCGCAAGGATTCTGCTCTAGCTGCACACTTTCAGGCAATTGTTATTTTCTGACTAATGGATTCTTAGCTGCATTGTGAGTGATTGGAATGCTAGACATCCGACTTCCCAAAGGCCCCGGGAAGCACACCTCAGTATCTGTGCACTTCTAATCCTTCTTTACAAAACGAGGAGGTGGGATTATGTGACCCTGCCAGTACTTACAACGCGATTCCATGCACAGAATGAGTTACACGGGTGAGGGAGAGGCTGAGGCCAGACCTTAGGATGTGGTGGCCCAGATGTGAGCGGCACCAGGGTGCCAACCGCCTCTCGGCTAGAGAATAACGAGGTGGGGTCGCTGATGCTCAGGAGAGTCCCTCAGCCCACAGAGCCCGGAGCCCCGGTGCACCTGTGAAGTGGAGGTGGAGCCACGGGTAGATTCGCTTCTGCCGGAGAATCAGCCCCCACCAGAGAGGGGGGAGGGGAGGCACCCCGGCTTCTCCCTGGCCCTGCTCCCCCCCTGCCTCCCTCCAGGGCCTCTGCTGACCACACTCACTGGGAGCCAGCAAACACAGGGAGGGAGAGACAAGCAAAGAATCCCAGGTCCCAGACCACCACAGACTAGATCAAAGGCACCCACATCTGTTTCAGTAACAGGTTACAGGAAAATAGAAACATAAGTGGGAGGATTGTTTGAACTGGTGACAGAGCTAGGAAAGATTGATGATTGATCTTCATGAACGCAGACCTTTCCTCAGATGTGAGGCAAATACATACCAAAGTATTCTCCATACTCACAATCTTTATTCATCAAATAGATCTGGTGTTACTTTAGCTGAATTAAAATAGTTCAAAATTATGTAATTAATAAAACTCATTTCTGTCACATCTGCTAACATGATTCCTGACAGCTGTCATCTCTTCACCAGGAGCTCATTTATGTGTGTGCTCTTGTGCGATCATTTTTTATATGTAAAACCTTTTAAAAGGTTTCAGGCAGCCAGGACCCAGAGGTTAGGATCTGTGCTGGCCTGAGGACGTCCCACCAGATGCTTGGGCAAGACTCCACGGTTCCTCCTGGGTCACAGCCTGCCTTTTGGCGGGGTAAATAGTGGTCTGCACCCGCCACCAGCCGTAGCTCCCAGATGCTTCACAGGAGGGGGTGTGTCTGTCCCCTGGTCGGGCGACACTGTCGATCTCTGCAAAACCAGGAAGTTCTGTAAGTCTAGTCCTGCGCTCAAGCAAACGTCCCTGGGGGAGCCCAGAACTGCTAAGAACTTCCTGGAGCTGTAGAATGGCCCACCCCTCTCCCCTTTGAGGACATACTCCTAACATGAAATCTTTGGGTGTCAATTACAGCCAGGCCAGAACTGAGGGAAACTTCTCACCCACTCAGGCACCTTAGGGAGCTTTGTTCTCCGGAAGCCTGCGGGGCACTATGCCTCCGCCAGCTGTACTCAGGGGCACACAGGTGAGGCCTGGCGCTTCTTCTGTTTTGTATGAGTGACACTGTTATGCTCCCCCCCCAAAAAAAGTATATGAATTAAAAACGATCCACAAGGTGACACAGAAACTGTGGCTCAGGGAGGGCGTTTTGATAACTGAGTGGAGAGGTCCACATTTCAGCCTGAGCTCCATAAAGCAGACACAGCAAAAATGGGAGCGCTCACCAGTGTGGTAACAAACAGAATTTTCTCCATATGGTAAAGAACCTACCCCCATGCACCCTACTTCATTAACAGCAGAATTTAGGAAAGAGTACATAGGTCCAGTTGTCAGATTAGGTGAGAAATCCATGAAAGCCTCTGGGAAAATTTATCTGAGGAGGAATTTTTAAAAAGGGAAGTATTTAAGATTAGCATAAGAGTCTATCTTGTTTACATTGAAGATTTTAAGCTTTGGAACGGTTAGGGTTTTGGAGCAAGAACTGTTGCTATTCGCCTAGGAGCAATTCATTATATTTTAGTGAACTTTAGCCTCTCCCAGGTATTTAAGGAGACCTGTCAGAATGTCAGGCCTGTTAGAATGTCAAGCCCTCTCCCAGGTATTTCAGGAGGCCTGAAAGGAGACAAGAGACATAAGAATTAACTCCATAAAATGGCACTGTGTCACAGCAGAGCCAGCCTGCTCACCTGCCCTCAGGGGAGCTCAAAAGATGGAAAGAGCAGGCAGCCAGTCTGAAAAGGACAGAGGGGAAAGGGGACCTGAGAACTGCAATTTCATAAGTTCACTCTGCAGGAAAACAGGAAGCAGACTGTTAGGCACTTCAGGTAGTCGCTTTCCCTTGCAGGCTGGGGTCCCTGCAGCTGGTTTCTCTCCTCGCTCTTCCTCCCTGTCTCCTCCCACACTCATCCTCTTTCCGGCAGCATGCAGG
The DNA here is from genome assembly GCA_032199065.1 of Smutsia gigantea. Lineage (NCBI taxonomy): Eukaryota > Metazoa > Chordata > Mammalia > Pholidota > Manidae > Smutsia > Smutsia gigantea. The sequence continues at coordinate 27,510 of JAVSCE010020751.1, read as the reverse complement.
AGATTAACAAGCACCTCTAGGTGGAGATTCTTGCCATTGTTCTTTAATGTATGTTCCAATCATCTCAGTTAACAGGAATTTGGAGTTTTCTAAACCAGTTCAACATAGGCACCTGAAAAAGAAAATTTACACTTACCATTACTGTTGACAGCCTTCTGCACTTAAAGGTGATTTCTTTAATCTTGTGCTGCTATTAAATAGCCAGTTCTACAGAAAGCTGTCCCTTGGGAGAAGGTGCTGTGATTTCCTGAGTGCAGGGGGACGAGAGGCCTCTGAGACAAATCAACCTTAAAGGGAGCAAAACACACCAGCACCCAGAGTAGGAGGCTCAGCAGAGCAGCAGCCATCCTCCTTCCAGGACAGCTCCAGGTGGACACGGGGAAGAGCCTGCAAGAGAGAAGCCACAGGAGGAAGAGGTGGGCCGCGTCCAGAAGCATCTAAGCACTACCTTCACACCACACCAGAGGTTAAAACCATATCTCTTCAGAGAGGAAAGGACAAACTTCAGGTGGCCACACCCAACTTCCCCACCCTGGCCTTTAATTAATTTTCTCCAGCAGATGCTCTCAGCTGTGGGGGCACATTGGACTCACCTGGGGAGCTTAAGCGACACAGCTGATGTCTGGTCCCACGTCAAACTAATTAAATAAGAATATACCTGAAGGAGAGTGCTGGGAGGTTACACAACTCCCCAGGTGATTCTAACATGACAGGAGAGTCAGGTCCACTGGATACCCCACCTCTCCTGGATCATGCAGCCACGTCTGGTACACCCCCGATGACAAGAAACCACTGCCTTCCAGGGAAATCCATTCCATGTTGAGTCCATTCTGATTTTCAAAGGTTTTCCTTATGTTGAGGCTCAACCTGCTTTTCTGTAACATCCCCCAATCCATCCTAGCTCTGTCCACAAGGGCCATGGAAATCTACACAATATACACATCAAATCTGGGAATGATACCGCCCGGCAAGGACTTGTTTGACACTGCAATTGACAGGCTAAGGGCACACGTGACGCCAAACCCAAGGCAATGAATTCCAGCAGGTGTCCGCATCCTATGAAACCCAGCAGGTGTCCACATCCTCTCTGCTACTGAGGGCTAAGATACAACTGTGCAAGGAGAGTGTGGGAGAGAAAGGCTCCAGCAGCACGAGTTACACACTAGACTTCCAGTACCCCTGGAGGGTTGGAGGGCAGCAACTTGGCACAAGTCCTCAGTGCTGGCATGTGAATCCCAAACGGCTCATGCCCTCCTAGGCTGCACTAACAGGCATGTGGTGATGATACTTTACCTCAAAGAGGAAGTTAAAACAGTATAATTTCAGAGATGAAAGGATGATGAACTTCAGGTTGTCAGACCCCACTTTCCTAACCTGAGCTTAAATTCTTTCATTCCAAGTGTCCTGAAAAAGGGATACAGGAGACACATCCGCGAGAGTAGTAAGGTGTCCACACTATACACAGCACTTCAGGTGGTCACAGAGACAGCTTTGGAGGTTACCTAATGATCTAAAGGGAAGACGTTCATGGGGCTCCAAGGGATAAAATAAGGAAGGTGGAGTTGAAGTGACACTTAAAGGAGATAGGTTTCTTCAACTTTTTCTTTTCTTTTTTTGTGGGACTCCATGGAGAAGACTAAGGTAATTATACTCCTCGGTCAGTGGGACTCTGTTCATTGGTCCACATGGACTCTTATTTATTTATTCATTAGCTCCTTTATTTGTTTATTCACATGTATATTTCTCAAGTCCCCATGGCCTAATAGCATTTCTCTCCCTCCTCACAGGCAGTAATATATATTATTTTATTTGCATATGTTCTTGTAAAATTTTGTATATATTCAGCAAATTTTCTTTTCCTACAGGTTGCCATTTTCCTCTAGGGTATGTGCCTTTTCCTTGTTAATTTGCAGTAGTTCTCCATGTGTTCTAGATATTAGTCCCCTGTTGGCATTAGCCACTTTATTTACAGTCTATTAACATTCTAATGTTTGTAATAACATTTCCCAGATGTAATTAAAATCATTTTTTTTCTTATGGATTTTGCATTTGAAGTTTGGTGTGTGTTTTTTTTTTAATAAATCCTTCCCAACATTAAGATTACAAAGAAATTCTCCTACATTTTCATCTGATAACAGTATAGTTTTAACTTTCACATTTATATCTGTATTCATTTGGAACCCACCTTTGTGTGTAGTGTTATGACAAGATCAGTCTTAGTTTTCTCTATATAATGAGCCTGTCTTTCCAGTAGCTTCTACCACACAATCCTTTCTTTCCCCTACTAACTCGGGGGGCCACCTTTTAGTACATGAATTTCTAGTCAATATCTTAGTCTGCTGTTGAGCTCTCTATTCTGTTTCATGATCTCTTTGCCAGTCCTTGTACCAATACCACACTGTTTTTATTACTATGGCTTTGTAGTATGTCTTCACATCTGCCAGGGAATGCTACCCCATTTACTCTTCTTTCCTGAGACTTGCTTACTTAGAAAAAGTTCTGGAGAGCTGCTGTACAGCATTGTGCGTATAGGTAATCCTTTCAGGTTCCCAGTTCCAACTCCAATGTGTACATGTATGGGAGGGGGTCTTCTCACGCACACCAAGCAATTTTCAAACACCAGCAGGGTGTCCAAGAACTCAATTCAATTCTGACACTATCTGCCTGGAGACTGCACCAAATCGCCAGGTTAAGGTCTCTGTCCTACAAGACTGCCCTGCACCCCTCACACCAGACACCAGTCACAAGCCCCAGGCAGTTCCCTGTGCTTCTGACTAACTGGCTACAGATTGGAGGTTCTGACGACCTGCCCCTTAGGTCAATTAATTTGCTAGGGCAGCTCATAGAACTCAAGAAAACACAGGTTTACCAGTTTAATAAAACTACTGTAAAGGATACAAGTTAACAGCCAGATGAAGAGAGACATAGGACAGGGTCCCCAGTAAAGGAGCTCCTGTCCTGTTGGAGCTTGGGGCCTGGCTGGGTGGCATGTGGAAGCTTTCTGGTTCCCTAAGCAGAGAAGCTCTTTCTGACAGAGAAGCAGGATACAAAAGAGGGAGCAAAATGCTCTTCTTGTGGATTTTTGTGAAGGCTTCATTGCATAGTCATCATTGACTAAGTTACTGACCATTGACTGAATCAACTGCCAGCCCCCCGCCCTTGGGTGGGTCCAAAAGTCTCATTAACATGACAAAACACCCATTTCACCTTTCAGACTCTACAGTGTTTTCAAGAACTGTGGATGAAGACCAAATATGCCTGGGAAATACATATTTGGTCATATGAATGACCAAACATGTATTTCTTATAACTCATTATATTGCAGGTAACAATACTGTACTGTACACTTAAAAATTCATTGAGAGGGTAGATCTCATCTTATGTGTTTACCACAGTTTAGAAAAATGGAGAGATTGGTTTACTAATATTGTCCTTCCATTATTCTGTATAAAGTTTAGAGTAAAGGCTGTCATGTTCACCAAAAAAATCCAAATGGGATTTCTATTGGGATTGAATTGAAATTACAGATAATTTAGGAAGAATTACCATCTGGATTATATTAAATCATCGCACCCAAGGGAATGGAGTGTCTCTCCATTTACCAGATCATCTTCTATGTCTTCTATTTACATTTTAACCTTTTCTCCATTGAGATAAATTAATTCCTCAACACAATCCTTTTTGCAGGAATTCCTGTACATGAACTGAGATATGATAGAGAAATGATATCAGCAGAGTAGTGACCCCTTTCCACGGGGTATACATCCCAACGCCCCCTGCAGATGCCTGAAACTGTGGACAGTACTGAGCCCTATATATATATATGTTTTTTCCTATACGTAATGCCTATGACCAAGTTTAATGTGTAAATTCGGCACAGGAAGAGGTTAACTGCAATAACTAACACTAAGGTAGAACTGTAACAATACACTGTAGGGGAAGGTATTGACTATGGTCACCCTCTCTCTCTCTCTCAATATCTTATAGGGCTGTACTCATCCTTCTTGTGATGATGTCCGAAGACAAACGTCCACGTGATGAGGCAATGCGAGGTGAATGATGTAGGCATCGGGACGTAAGTTAGGCTGCTGCTGACATTCTGAGGATACATCAGGAGGATCATGTGCTTGACCGACCGTCACTGACACCGCAGAAAGTGAGACTGGATAACAGAGATGCTTCTGGTTAATAGTTTTCCCAGCACCTCCACAGCCTGTGTTATGAGGCAATGGCAGCTGCATGTAAAATAGCTAACCCAGCCACCAGGTCCCCCTCCCCCCACAGTAGACTCCTCACTTTCCCGGCCTGTCCTCCATCTGCTGTGAGTCCCAGGTGCTGCTGGAGAGGTCGTCAAGATGTGCCCACCAATGACCCATGAGCTGGATCCCAGCAATCAGAAGCTCTTTACTCCACCCCCTATCCTTGGAATGGGAGTTCTGCCCCAAGGATGTAGCCTTAAGATAGTGATGTGGCGCTGTGACCATCTGGACAGCCTGCATGACTGAACACAGTTAAGGCTTCTGTAAAAACTTAAGATTCTGGCAGGTGGGTATGGAGATCTGCTCATCTTGCGGCCACCCAAGACAAGCCTCGTGTGGAAGTTTGTGCATAAAATGAGAGTTCCTGTGGCCAGGATTCTCACCTGGCCCTGGTTGACCAGCTCACTGCACACCTGTGGGCAATACATGGCTGTTGACTCTATATAAAGAGCTCCACCCAGTGCTCTGGGCACGACACGGTGGCAAGGCTGCAGGAGAGAAGAGGAGAGGCTGGAGTGGTGGCAGCGCTGAGGACAGAGGCCCAGAGGACGGCTGTGCAGACAGAGGGGCCCAGAGGCAGAGACCGGCTTGCTGCATGCAGACTCGCTCTGAGTTAACGGCATTTTAGTGATTGACCTGCCACCTGGAAATAAAGTTGGGTATAACCCTTTTACCCCAAGAACGTTTGTTGTCTATTTCTTTGGTCACATTGAATCCACAGCAAACTTGCCCAGGGCTGAAACCCATTGGCAAGACAAAGTTCCCTTGCTTATTAAAGCTGCCACCTACAGATCTGGAGGGGCCTGCCCCTTTCTTCGGGCTCTCCCCGCTCTCTCTGTCTGGGGCCAGTTTCAGGTTACACCTGAGAAGCTCAGGAGGCCCTGGTGTGACGTTCAGTTCTCACCCACCACCCGAGGTCTCCAGCCTGGTGTACACAGAGCTCTCATCTGCCAGCAGGGTGGGGGAAAGAAAGGAGAAGGGAAGGACCTGGCAGCCTTGGGGCACATGTCTGGGCATAGCAGCACCGTCCAGGCTCCGGAGTCCAGCTGGTACTGAGGAAGGTGCACATCCATGCAGAGGGGTGCTTCTACACGCACACCCAGAATCTTATTTATTACTCCAGGTCCATAAAATGAGCTGGGCAGTCTTTATTTTTGTCCATTGCCTGCAGTGTCTAGTGTGAGTTAGGAATCAACAATTTTCTGAAAGCTGGGTAGGGTAGACTTTACCTGTGAAATTTACCTGGGGTTCCCGGAAGGGTAAGTTGTTAGATGCCATTTCAATGTATTTATTATTTGTGGGTCTACTCCAGTTTTCTATATTTGTGCTACTTTTGCCATTTTATCTTCTCCAAGGAATGTATCCGTTTCACCTAAGTTTTAAGATCATTTGCATACAGTTATTCATCGCAGGAAAAAAAATTTATAATTGGATAAGTAGAGTGCAAATAAACAAAAATCAGTCACGTAAACGAAGAGATGTTTTAACTGTGACATTAGTAAAATGTCTAGGACAGCCTCCACAACCGGGAGCCTTAAAGTTGCGAGGTCGTGTAGCGCAAACGTACCCGGTCCAGCTGCATTGTGACGCCATCTAGTGGTAACTGTCCGCTTTGGTTTCAATACAGATTGCAGTGATTAGGGGAGCCACGGAGCAATGCCAGGAATTTCCCAGTTAGTCACTGGGCGGATGTTGCAGATTTGGACTAACTGGACTCCTGCCCGCTTTGCGGCCTCTTCAAAGGCTGCCTACTCTTGCCCCCCACCTCAGCCTCACTCGCCTACCATGGCACTCCCGGAAGAGAGAAACTTGAGTCTAGAGTAGCCGTTTGAGAACAAGGGCAGATACAGCATCAATCCCAATACATCAAGTTCATGTTATTGTGGAATGTTATAGGCATCTTTTATTTTTTTATTCCTGTTGTATCTTATTTGGCCACTTCTCTTTCCATATCACCCTTAACTGTATCTTTTTCCTCATCACTTTTGTTAGAAGTTTGTTGATCTAATTTATCTAGTCACAGAAACAGCTTTTCATTTTCTTAATCTATTTTTATCATGCTATAAATGGTTTTTTTATTAATATGTAATTCATATAGTATCAAATCCACCCTTTTAAAGGTGCAATTCAGTGATTAGTATAGTCATAAGAATGTGCAACTATGACCACTAATCCTGAACATCTCCATTTCCCCCAAACGAGTGACCATACCTGTTAGTCATTGTTTCCCATTCCTTTCTTTCTCCAGCCCTTGGAACCATTGATCTGCTTTCTGTCTCCATGGTTTTCCTATTCCAGATAGTTCATACAAATGGAATCATGCAATATGTGGCCTTTTACGACTGGCTTCTTTCACTTGGACTTATGTTTTCAAGGTTCACCCACGTCGTAGCACGGATCAGTACCTCTTCCTTTTTATGATGGGATAATATTCCTGTGCATCGATTGACCATATTTTGTTCATCCATTCCTCAGTTGATGCACATTTGAGTTTCCACTATTGCTATGAATATTCTTGTAAGTTTTCTCATGGACATGTTTTCTCTTCTGAATATTTACCTAGGACTCAAACGGTTGGGTCATATGATAAACCTGTGTTTAACTTTCTGAGGAACAGCCAAGGTTTTCCATAGGGCTACACCAACCATTTTACATTCCCAGTAGCACAATGAACAAGGGTTTCGATTTTTCCACATCCTAATGGGTGTGAGGTGGTATCTGGAGGTGGTTTCGGTTTGCATTCCCCTGATGACTAATGGTGTTAAGAATCTTTTCACCTGCTTACTGGCTTTTTTGTATGTCTTCTTTGAAGAAATTTCTATTCAAACTCTTTGCCCATTTTTTAATTGGGCTACTTATCTGTACTGTTGAGTTGTAAGAGTTATTTATATACTCTGAATATTAGATTTTTACCCACTAGCTTTGAACAATTCCTTTGGCCAAGATTTTACCTGTAAACTTAGGATAAGCAGCAGTGAGAGAAGGCAGTCTCCTGAGATTGTCGTCCATTAGCACATGGAGGGGCAGAGGTTGGAGCAGTAAGTTAGGAAGGGTACAGAACAGCTTGCACATGTTTCTATCAACTATTTGCCCTATCAGGGCTCTGGCACTGCCTGAATATTACCATCCCAACCCCAAAGTTTTGGGTCTTTGCTCAGGTTGCTACATACAACCAATCCTTATTTTCAGTCCATGATCTTGAGTATATTCTTGATCCCTCTGTCCTTCATCTGCAAAATGCAGATACTATCTTTGAAGCATTGTTTTGAGGATGATATAATGCACAGACACACTTGGCCTGTATTTGAAATATTAGATCCTCTTCCCCTCATTTTAATGCTTATTCCCACATTCTGCCTTCCAGTTTCTTAATCTCTTACAGTCTCACTAAATATAATGAAGATTTTCTTCCCATCCTGGAAATTATAAAGACTCTGGCCGGCCTGCTCCGGGAAGATGTACTCTCGCTTTAGTTAGATAACTACATATGTATCTATTTATCTCCAGCCTTGTAGGATACGTTTATGTTCTGCAAGGTTAAAAACCAGCTCTAAGTCAAAATCTGGCCTTGTTCTCTGATTGCATTTCTGATCATGGTTTGTTGCTTATCATTTATTTTCCACTGGTGTTGCTGAAGGGACTTTTATCCTAAAGCTTCATTTGTTAAAAAGAATATTAATATAACAGTATCCTCACTAGAGCCCCAAGGAAAACATATTACTCCATTTTTTTCCTAGACAGCAAGTAACAGAAGGCACACATTTTATTAAAAAGATTCAAAAGACTGTTGTTTACAAAAATGACACATGGAAATCTGATTCACAATTTATTTCTAAAACATAAAATGGGAAAAGTAAGTCATATAGTGGACATGTGAAGAATTGAGGAACTCTTTTTTAGTCAGTGTCTGATGTTATATCGAGCCTTCTAAAAAACAATTTCAGTCTTCACCATTCCAGGACAGTCTAGTCTGATAGGGAAACTATTCAGCCCAAACGGAACTCAGTAAGGGATAAGTAGTTCAGCATATAATGTCCATATAAGAAAAGGGGTAATAATAGAAAATTAAGAGCTCCATATCCCAAAGGTAAGGCATCCCCAAGGTGATGTTTTTGGTTTTGTATATGGTTTCTGCTTTACGCATATAAAGGTTCTCATTTCAAAAGCCTTGAACTGGCTTGAGGTAAAGTTTGTTTTTCATTTTGTATCCTTTACATCTTTGTGTAACTGATCAAAACCTTACTCACCCTACATATGAATGTGGCTGAATCTTCCTAACGTTCTTTGGAGAAAGGATGAGGAACTATTATTCCTCTGTCCACACAGTAGCCCCTTAATAAATTGTGGTTATACTAATGAATGAAAATATTCACAAAATTTGAAATTCAAATTGGAATTCCTTGCATCACCAAATGAATTAACCTTAGCCTGAAAAACAACCTTGCCTGTAGAGTTGCAAGGGGGCCTCGTATTTAATCTTTATTCCATTTGCTTCTCACTACGGAACTGTTAACATAGCTGATCCAAAGCTAACTGACTAAAAACCCCATGACTCTTCCCTGCTGATGTTGCCTCTGAGCCAGTCCAGAGTTAAACGTGTAATTTCTACAATGGAAATAACCTTCAATGAAATTCAACAACTTCATGGTAGTTATCCATCTATATTGCACTTCTATATGCTTTCATTTGGATAAAATTTCATTTAGTATCATCAAATAAGTTCCCTCTGGGATACAGAGATTTTCATATTGTCAACTTAATGTCCATCAGGCCTGTGTCTTGGTGTTGAAACACCATTTTCTTTTTCCTTTTTAAGTCAGTACCACCCTTTTTTAGGCTCTGGAGTATCTTGTACTGAAGAGGCAAGATATCCCCCAGATTTTTAGAAGAAGAAATTATGTCGTTGGACTTGTGGCCAACTCCACCTACCAAAACTCAGCCTGCCATTCACTCATTCACCAGCTGAGAGTGTACAGAGCAAGCCCTAGTCTTCCCCATCTCACCAAGGGCTCTGGAAATCCCACGTTCCTATTGCTGGGACCCACTGGAGGCCCTTAGAGTGGTGACTCCCCAGCTTGACCATGCATCACGATCACCTGGAAACTTGTAGAAACAGCCTGCTGATTCAGAAGGTCTGCTCAGGGCCCAAGGGTTTGCATTTTTAACAAGTTATCTGACTGATGCTGATGTGGCTGGTTCAATGACCATAATTTGAAAACCACTGTAAATGCCTGTGCATTCACCTCCAGTCTGGAAAGGTATTAACTGTTCTCAACATGAATCGAGCTCAAAGGTTAAGAAGATTAGAAAACAGCCAAGACCTTCAAGAACACCCTTGCAGCCTGCACCAGTACTGGAGAGCATGCATTTCAGGATCATTTGCTGAAGTCACTCCTGCTGATTCTATGGATTCTGGGCCCTGCTCCCTGGCCTAGCTTTTCAGGATTTTCCAGACTGCCTCTGTTTCACTCGACTGTAGTTCCCTTTGTCTCAGTATCATGGCATTATTGTTGTATGTCCTGTGATTGACGAAAGCCCAATGAGGAAATATTTAGCTTATTTTCTGAAAGCAGATGAAAACAGCTCACCACGTTATGATTCCTCTAAAGAATGAGCCCTTGTAAGAGTTCAACGCTTATTAGCAATTCAGTAAGTCCCTGTACATTTTAAAACATCTCCAAATTCATAGGGAAGGGAAGTATCTGATGTTAGCCTCTCTGCTTGCAAATACTTTCACAGCCTGTGAACAGTTCAGAGAGGCAAAAGCACTTCCTCAGTGAGCTAGTGACAACAGAGATTGCAGGAGGGCAGGAAAGGTGACCATGTGGCCACAACTCGCATCCCCCTTTCAGTCCTCTTCATTTATTCCTCCCACTTCACGCCATTGACAAATGCATTTAAAAATACAGCTTAGGCTCTGTTGGAGTCCCTGGCTCAAAGGAGATTTGCACAAGGCTACTGTTATTGTGGTTATGGAACAAAATTATACACTTATCACCTCATGTCACATGTTGTATGTGAGGTAGTCATTGGGTAATCTTTATTGAAAACAAAAAACCCTTTCTGAATTATCTTCTCACAATGAACATAGTGACTGAAGACAGTGTCAAAGCATAGTAACCACTAAATTAATTTACGCCAAAGAGCAAGGTTTAAAAGCCCAAGTAGAAACACCCAGTATTAGGAATTACTGTGGCCCTTGTTCAGCCTGTCTCTACACAACAGAGTCAGAGCGGAAAACTCAACTGTTAAAATATCCAAAATGAGGGCGCCACACCAGCACCCAGATACGTGGAGACACGTGTCAGCCATGCTTGCCACTCTCTGGCTTTGGCCCCTGTCTTGCCAGTGGGTTTCAGCCCTGGACAAGTTTACTATGGATTCAATGTGATCAAAGAAATGACAGTAGAACATTCCTGGGGTGAAAGGGTTATACCCAACTTTATTCCCACAGTGGCAGGTCAGTCACTAGAATCCCGTCCACTCAGAGTGAGTCTGCATGCAGCAAGCCGGTCTCTGCCTCTGGGCCTCTCTGCCCGCACAGCCGTCTCAGTCTCTGTCCTCAGCACTGCCACCACTCCAGTCTCATCTCTGCTCTCCTGCAGCCGTGCCACCGTATCACCCAGGGCCCTGGGCGGAGCTTTTTATACATAGAGTCAATAACAACGTGTTGCCCACACGTGTGTAGTGAGCTAGCTGACCAGGGCCAGGTGAGAATACTGGCCATAAGAACCTTCACTTTATCCACAGCCCCCAATTCACAATTGCCTTCTCTGGAGCTCTAAGGCCTCTTCTCCTGTCACATCTGGAGAAAGGAAAACCTCATACTGTAGAATAATGAAATGGATCTCCATTGGCCCAAATTAACAGGAGCCTCCTTGCTTTAAAAAAACAACTCAGGGCTCCTTTGGGGTCCTCTCTGAAAGGCCACAGTCGAGGAAAGGACTTTGTGAAGCCGTAGAGAAAATGAAAGTTCCTATGGCCAGGATTCTCACCTAGCCCTGGTCGGTTTGCTCACTACACACACGTGGGCGATATGTTGTTATTGACTCTATATAAAGAGCTCCGCCCAGTGCTCTGGGCAAACAGTGGGATGGCTGCAGGGCTGCAGGAGAGCAGAGATGAGACTGAAGTGGTGGCAGTGCCAAGGACAGAGACTAAGATGGCTGTGCGGGTAGAGAGGCCCAGAGGCAGAGACCGGCTTGCTGCATGCAGACTTGCTACGAGTGGCCAGGATTCTAGCACTTGACCTGCCACCAGTGAAATAAAGTTGGGTATAAACGCTTTCACTTTGAAGATTGTTCCAATGCCATTTTTTGGTCTCACTGAATCAAGAGTGAACTTGGCTGGGGCTGAAACTCTCAGGCAAGACAAGCCACACACAGACACACACACACACTCCAGTCAGGGGCAGCCGCTTCTGCTCTGCAGGTTACATCCCAGCACCTTCTGCCCTCTCAGCAGGAAAGGCTCTCACATCACCTCTTAACACCTATTGACTGATTGTACTTCAGGCGATTTCCAGCACTTCATCCAGGTGTTAACTTCTATACATTTTATCACCAAACAGATGGATATGCTTCTCCTTTCCTGCTATTTTAGCCATCGGCAAGTGGAGGGATGGCAAACTGAAGGGAACATTTAAGAACCATTTTCTGGAAATAGAAGGAGTCAGGAGCCAGAGGAAGTTGGTGCCCCTAACACAGCCTCAGGGACTGGAGCTCAGACTCCCCACGAAAGCCCAGCTTCCCTGCAGAGAACCTGTGCTCCCCTCCTGCCCTCTCAGCCCCACCCCAGCGCAAGTACCCAGATGCCAGGATCCTGGGTCCATTTGGGCATGCAGTGGTGTTTCTGGTTGTCACTAGCATTTCCAAATCTTCCAGGCTTGTCTTTTCAAACTGGAAAGAGGATGGTAGTCACTCCGTCAGGGGCCTTCGCTAGATCCCCCAAATGTCCCTAAATTAGAATTCCCCTAAATGAGGGGCTTCTGATGAACAGAATTGGAAAACACAGCTTCAGTCTGATGCTACAGTACAGCCTTTTACTTCAACATGCTGTGGCTAAGAAGCCAGAGTGTCATAGAAGAGGATATAACCAAAAATTAAAGATGCCAAGAACTGTGGCCAGAGGAGATCCCTAACAGGACTGTGGGTGAACCAGTGACTCTCCGCTTTACTACAGGGTTTATGGCTGCAAGCTGACATGTAGGTGGGTCAGTTGCAGTACTTGCACACTGCAGCATGCACAGGTATTAGGGGGTTGACTTTTTATTATGACAACGGTTGAATATGCACAAAAATAGAATAGCATAATGAACTATCATATCACTTTAGCCCTAGAGTTCAGTGTCTTTCTTTAGTATAAGGATGTTTTGTTGCCTAACCAGAACATCATTGCTATCCGTAGTAAAATGCCTTGATAGCACCTAACATCCAGTTCATATTCAATCCTGAATTGGAGAGACCTGTGTTTATTCTGTATGGATGGCAGGAAAACTGACAATATTGAAGAATTGCCTATAGTCATGCTGACTATAGATATTGAACAAGTACCACAAACACTTGGTTGGTTTAACTGTATTAAAATAACTCTAATTTTAAAACAATTTATTCAAGGGCTTGATATTTATCCACAGTAACCACAGATCATAGCAATTATTCATGTTATTAAACGTGTACCAGATTAGAGTTGATATCAAGTAAAATGTACCCGAATAGTACAGAAGTCTGCTTGCCAGTTTAAAAGAAAATCATCTACTTCCAAAGAAATTGAATTGACCTAGACAGTCTGTGTCCAGACACAGGGAAGTGTAGTAGCTATCAAGAGTACCAAAAAATTTTTGACTACATCACACTCCTGATAACCTTAGCCATTACCTTTGCAATGATATGTTATGCTTTTAGCTAAGTGACAAAATGCAGATGCTAAACTTTAGCACAACACAGAAAGTGCTATTGTTCTGGGGTCTCTGGGGAGGAACCCACTTCATGTGAAAATGCTGGAGCCTAAAGGATCAGTTTTCCACACTGAAGCTGCTTAATAACTCTTCTCCTCCCTAAACCCACCTCAGTTTGCAGGTCTGTACATTGGTGGGAGTTCAAAAACCTAATCTTCAGCAACTTCCTCCTTGCCACTCAGTTTGCCACTTGGGAAACTCTGCCAGTTACATCAGAAGGCTTTCTGCCAAGTTACTGCAGTACTTCCACAACAAATTTGCACAGTCCCTCCTAAACCTTGATATGAAAAGGATGTACTTAATTCAAAGGAAAAGGGTTCAGCAGAAGGCATGGGGCAGTTTCATGCACTTCAGTCTCCGTCCATTCTGGCAGCTGGTGTTTGCCACTAAGGCAGCCCCAGACCTCTGTTCCCATCCTCCTCAGGCCTTGTGGCCACTTGGTTCTTTGGACACAGAATCTAGTGAACTCAAGGCCTGCGACCTGCCCCAGTGGTCAACCACACTAGCTCAGAATCCTTCTGACAAAACGGAGCTCTGAAATGTGGACCTTAACTCATCATTGAGGTTGTGCACATGACCGGGCAGCTTTATTAAGTTTACATTAGCCTCAGCCTTCTGAAAAAGGGGAGGGAGGAAGGGAGGGAGGGAGGGAGGAAGGGAGGGAGGGAGGAAGGGAGGGAGGGAGGTGGGGGAGGGAGGAAGGAAGGCAGGTTGTTCTTGGAAATGAATTCTGAGACCATGAGCTTGTTAAAGATTTAAGTCTGACAGCCCAGCTTTCCCAAACCATGGCAGCTATAAAGGGAATATAATTATACTTAACAGAAGCCACCTGCATTTTGAAGTCCCCCTAAATTTAAGGCTTCTGAGAGACTTAATTAAATTTAATGAAAAGCGTAGCTGCTAAACAAAGATATATTGTAGCTCCCACTTAGTTATTCCTGGAGAAATTAAGTAACAACAATCATGAAGACCCACCTCAGGTTTCACATTTAAATGTCTGGATATTAACTCCCTAAGTCTATAAATAAAGTAACACTCACTTCTTTTCATTAGCTCATAACATTGTCAAACTACTCACCTGTTCTGTTCCTGCAGGAACACAGAAAAGCAGAACTAGAAGGAATAAGGAAAGGGGAAAAAAGGAAGCTCAGAAGACTTGTTCTGGGTGTAAAATTGGGGGGTACTCTAGCTGACTTCCATCCTGCAGCCCCTCACCACTCCTGCCCCCACCACCAGAAGCACTTATTTTGTTTTTTAGAGAATTGCTTGTTATTTGCCATTGCAGACGAGTGCCCGGTTAGTTCAGACCAGGATGAATGTTTGTAAATCCTACTGTGGGAACACGTGGCTTGTCATGCTCCCCTGGCAATTTTACATAACCTACTGTTACGCAGAAACACCCAAGATCCTGTTGATGGGTGTGGCAACAAGTTGGCAGAGATCCAGTGAAAGCTGACCCCAGGTGGAAACTCTTCTCTAGCACTAGCACAAGGGGGAAGAGGAGGTGAAGTGGCCTCATCTACCATCACGGAGCAACCGGACAGACCAGGACAGGGCGCTCAGATATTACTGTGTCTAAGAAGACCCTGGAAAGCTTGATAACACATGGATTTCTGGGCACTACCCCCAGCGTTTCTGACTCAGGTTGGGAGCAGGGCCCCAGACCTGTCTAACCAATTCCCAGATGCTGATGCTACTGGTTCAGAGACCATATTTTGAGAACCACAGATCTAAGACATAGTGTCTCAGAAGTTTGGAAAACTGAGGCATTATTTAGGGAATGGTTTGGTATTAGGTAAATCCAATCCAAAAAGCAGAACAGTGTTGAGAAAACCAAGCTGCCAGTGGGAGGAGTAGGCGGGCAATGGCTGAGTCCCAGACTTCTACCCTGTAAGAGCAGGCCTGCCACTGCCATGTGAGGAGTAAACTCACCTGGGGAAGGTGAACAGCTATGTTGTGAAGGGTCCCTAGGGGCTGAGGAATGAACCTGGGACACGGAAGCTTCAGGGCACAGAACCTGGGGTTTCTCCCTTCTCCTACCGCAAAGAAAGATCTGGCCCATCTGCAGGTAGACGGGAACCCCCTCTCCTGGAGTCACATCTCTGACAACCAGAACCTACTCCCACCCCCACATGACAAACACATGCCCACAGTGCTCCAGGTCTTGACAATTCCTGTGTAATTAAGCAAAGTATCTGAACTCTACACACATCTACCGACACTCACAACACTGTCCACACCAATTTAATGACTCGTAAAGCACAGAACTATAAAACAATGCTATTAAGACCCTTTCATATCTATTGTCATTTAACTCTTAAAATAACCCCATGAGATGCACTGAAAGAACCGCAAAGAGAAGGGATTCTCAGGCATCACACGACTGGCTGTCAGATCCACAAGTGTGTGATGTTGAGGCCAGCCTCCTGATTCCAAGACTGCCTCCTGCTCCAAGTTTACCATTGTTTTCCATCAGACCATATTCCCTCCCTTTCAAAGAGGATTTGAACCAACTCAACAGAAGGAATTTAATCTCTCCTGCCTCATTAAGCAAAAACCAAAATCAACAGTTTATACCAGGAAACATATTTCCCCACTGCATTGAATTTTATAACATTTAGCACAGCCCATGTTCCTAAGAAGTCCTTCCCCTGCCTTAGGAAGAACTGAGTTCTCCTTCACTGGAGGTAACCAAGCCAGGGTGGTATGACCACTCACCAGGTACTCAAGCATCCAGGGGGATGGGTATTGACTGATGCTATCGATTCTAAATTCTCTCAATTTCTGCTGGCCTCCTCCCCCTTTAAAAACAGCTCTATCTTTCTGTAACTTTCTGTGTAAAATGTTTCTCCCAGCACTGTTAATTTCCAAAGACAATGAAAGCTTGGTATCTTCCTTACGACATTTAACATAAATGACAATGTGATTTTTCATATTTGCCAGTTAGTGTCTTATTGACAAGTTGAAGTACACAGTAAGATGTTTCTTACCAGAATCCATGGGTTTGGAATTCCAAAATCAGAACAATATTAGTACCTCACAATCCCAAGTGTGTGTATTTCTTGCCCGACAGAATTTACCATCTGAAAGCGTTTTCTTTCATTTTCTTTGATGCACTCTTTCTCCTTTTCTTTCTACTGCTCACACTGTAAATTTACTAAATAAACGTCCTCAGACATCAACTCTATGATGTTTATTATAAAAACTTGCAAATTTTTAATAGAATCATTAAAAAAACTTCCGTTTGTTAAACCCAAGACAGCATGCCACACGGATGTAGTTGAGTGAGGTGGGTTTGATTCCTAGCACCACTACATCCTAACTCTGTGACTTTGGGTAAGTCTCCTTTTTGGAAAAAATGATGATATTTGCACATAACACCCAGGAGTAAAATGCAATAATATGTGGGAGGCACCAGCTTCATGGATAAGGTAGGATTTTAGTGATTAAGCACAAAGATTGCTTATATCTAGATCCCAGATCTGCCACCTAGCAATATGATCTTACGCAAATTATTTACCCCCCCACCACGTTTCATCTTTATAATGGGAGTAATAATATTACCACCTCAGCTGAGATGATACATGTAAAACCCATGGCACAAGGCGCTCTCAGAAAGGGCATCTGACACTGGCTCCTTTTCCGGGCATCCTCTGCCCACACCACCTCCGAGTCTTCCCACTCACTTCCTACCTCGCCATCTTCCTTGGCCCAGAGGAGGAAAACATATCTAAGCTAGAGGCAGAAGTCCTCCTAGGAAGAGAATTGTCTTAGTTTAGGCATACATACCGAATTCCTCGTGAACTGTGAAAAGAAACGCTCTGATGGCCTAGCTGAGGCAGAATTGAAGTGTTACCTATAATAATGAAACAGGAGGAATTTGGAGCTTCTGGAGGCAGGGGAGGTGAGGAGGATGCGAGGGGGTCAGCCTGTTGGAACTTTACAACAAGATGCTTCTAAGAACCAGTGTCTAATATATTCTACCAGCAGCCCACTGGGCTAAGCTGTGAGGTAAAGCAGCTATGTGAATCCTAATGCTTCAGAACCAGTCTAGAACACATAATTACCTTGACTGTGTGGTTTGGGAGAAAGTGTCAGGGAAATGAATGCTGTTCTACACTCAGTCTCAATGCAGTGATAAAAGAAGGGAGTAGCTGAATATGGTGAGATGCGAGACTGATAATTCAATGGAACCAGAAAACCATATTAAAAGCTGTGAGAAAAGCCATGAGCTCCACCCCCCAAGAATACTTGGACATGTTGCTGGGGTCACTGGGTTTCTCACTGTAAGCAGGATGGGGATTCTTAATGGTTAAATGACAGGTGACCAATAGGGCAGAACAGTTGGGCCCCATCTCCTCCATCCGTCAAGACTGCTAACATCTTGATTATGCCCTTTTCTCCCTTTGCATCACTGGCTTTTTATGGGACATATATAGGCAGTGTGATTCTTACTCAATAAAGTGAAATATTTGATTTCAAAGCAAGGTTGGAACTTTAATGCTCACAGATTCCTAAAATCTTGGAACTAGCAGGCCTGACAATAACCTAGGAAACTAGTGAGAGAATGGCCTGCCCAGTACTCCCGGCAAGTTACCCGCAGCAAGTAGACTAGAGTTTTCAACCAAGAGTAAACATTCCCTTCCTTATCATGGGATTGGCTATTTCAAGTCAGAAAAGGTCTAAGAATGAGCCTGAGTATGAAAGATGGCTCACAAAAGTAGGCAGCTATTACTAGGTGCCTGCTTATGCTCCGGACCTAAGACATTAGTTAATTTGTTCCAGCAATGGATCATTTCTTCACGTCAACTACACAAAAACCTATGTCAATACATTTTCAAATCAGATAATTCTAATGACAAAGTAATGCTCTCCTTAGAATAAAATATTATGATGAAACTTATCTTTGGCATATAAAAGTGAAATTAAGTATGAATATAGGCCCGTTTGATTATCAGAACTTCTAAAAGTTTTCATTTGCTTTCCTATGTTCTGAACTGATTTTCAAGTGAGTTGAATTACTATGAATACTAGTTTAGAAAATCCAATACCTTTACAAAGAATGAATTTTGAATAATTTTTGTGTTGTAGTCTAATTATTGAATGTTTCATTCTCACTGAATTTATGAAATGACAATCAACTGAACATTTTAATCAACTTAATTTGGGGATCTAAAACCTGTGGTTTTCTAATAAAAAAAAGACTGAATGATAGTCCTAGTTCTACAGCAGTTTAACATGTTTACAATACTAATAATTTCACTTTAAGATTACAAAGAAGATAAAGATGAACTATTGTATAGAATCTGGAGTTAACAGACCACACTTTTGGCCTCTAAGTATTACTCTTTTATAGTATAGTTATAAGCCTAATTAAATTGAAGGGAGAACTTGAATTTGTGAACAAGATTTTATCAGAAAATACAAAGGCTGTCAGTTTGGATAGTGGAGGAGGGGTGGTGGTCCAGAAGAGGTGAGTCCTTGAGGTGGTGTAAAAAGGCACATAGGGAATAGAAGTGTAATACACAAAGAAAGGAGCGGTAAGGGTATAAGCTAGGCATACATTTCACCTCTGCAAGTCAGGTAGGGCAAGGACATGAGACAAGCATCATGATCAGCTTTTCCTGCCTATGATGAAAAATGCTGAGATATAAACAGTATAGTCAGAACAGGAGGGACCCCATCTTTTTTTTTTGCATTTTGCATTTCTTTTTTTTTTTAGTTTATTTTGATATCATTAATCTACAATTAAATGAGTAATATTATGGTGATTACACTACCCCCTTCATCAGGTTCCCCCCGCCAACCCCATTGCAGTCACTGTCCACCAGCTTAGTGAGATGGAGGGACCCCATCTTAAGGCTAAGATTCCATTTTAAAAAACAGAGAGTTGAGAAATTAAATTCTTAACATATTGTCTGGTAATCAGACAATAGCGCAACAGCCTATCCTAAGGCAGGGCAGGCAGTCCTAACTGATATGTCTCTAATACTTGAGGGTAATCACTATCTTGGAGAAGAATAAGATTAAAAAAAAATCCCTTGTGCTGGGTTTTTTAGCAGAATTAGCTGGAGGACTGATAATAAAGGAAAGGAGACATAGTGTCTCTCACCAGAGATAAGCACCTTGAGACTGCAAGTCAAGCCTACACCCAATAACCTCCCCTCTGCCCTCTGCATTCTTTTTTTTTAAATTTATTTTGATATCATTAATCTACAATTAAATGAGTAATATTATGGTGATTACACTACCCCCTTCATCAGGTCCCGCCCCCAACCCCATTGCACTCACTGTCCATCAGCGTAGTGAGATGCCATAGAGTCACTACTTGTCCTCTCTGGGTTGTACAGCCCTCCCCGTGCCCCCCCGAACATTACATCTGCTAATCATAATGTCCCTTCTTCTCCCTTGCCCCTCCCTTCCCACCCATCCTCCCCAGTCCCTTTCCCTTTGGTAACTATTAGTCCATTCTTGGGTTCTGTGAGTCTCCTGCTGTTTTGTTCCTTCAGTTTTTTTTTCTTAGTTCTTATACTCCACATATGAGTGAAATCATTTGGTACTTGTCTTTTTCAGCTTGACTTATTTCACTGAGCATAATACCCTCTAGCTCCATCCATGTTGTTGCAAATGGTAGGATTTGTTTTCTTCTTATGGCTGAATAATATGCCATTGTGTATATGTACCACATCTTCTTTATCCATTCATCTACTGATGGACATTTAGGTTGCTTCCATTCCTTGGCTATTGTAAATACTGCTGCTATAAACATAGGGGTGCATCTGTCTTTTTCAAACTGGGCTGCTGCATTCTTAGGGTAAATTCCTAGGAGGGGAATTCCTGGGTCAAATGGTATTTCTATTTTGAGTTTTTTGAGGAACCTCCACACTGCTTTCCACAATGGTTGAACTAATTTGCAGTCCCACTAGCAGTGTAGGAGGGTTCCCTTTTCTCCATATCCCCGCCAACATTTGTTGTTGTTTGTGTTTTGGATGTTGGTCATCCTCACTGGTGTGAGGTGATATCTCATTGTGGTTTTAATCTGCATTTCTCTGATGATTAGTGATGTGGAGCATCTTTTCATGTGCCTGTTGGCCATCTGAATTTCTTCTTTGGAGAAGTGTCTATTCATGTCCTCTGCCCATTTCTTAATTGGATTATTTGCTTTTTGTTTGTTGAGGTGCGTGAGTTCTTTATATATTTTGGATGTCAGCCCCTTATCGGATACGTCATTTATGAATATATTCTCCCATACTGTAGGATGTCTTTTTGTTCTATTGATGGTGTCCTTTGCTGTACAGAAGCTTTGCAGCTTGATATAGTCCCACTTGTTCATTTTGCTTTTGTTTCCCTTGCCCGGGAGATATGTTCATGAAGAAGTTGCTCATGTTTATGTCCAAGAGATTTTTGCCTATGTTTTTTTCTAAGAGTTTTATGGTTTCATGACTTACATTCAGGTCTTTGATCCACCTTGAGTTTACCTTTGTGTATGAGGCTAGACAGTAGTCCAGTTTCATTCTCTTACATGTAGCTGTCCAGTTTTTCCAACACCAGCTGCTGAAGAGGCTGTCATCTCCCCATTGTATATCCAAGGCACTTTTATCAAATATTAATTGACTGTATATGTTTGGGTTAATGTTTGGATTTTCTATTCTGTTCCACTGGTCTGTGGGTCTGTTTTTGTGCCAATACCAAATTGTCTTGATTACTGTGGCTTTGTAGTAGAGCTTGAAGTCAGGAGCGTAATTCCCCCTGTTTTATTCCTCCTTCTCAGGATTGCTTTGGCTATTCGGGGTCTTTTGTGGTTCCATATGAATTTTAGAATTATTTGTTCGAGTTCATTGAAGAAAGCTGTTGGTAGTTTGATAGGGATTGCATTGAATCTGTAGATTGCTTTAGGTAGTATAGCCATTTTGACAATATTTATTCTTCCTAGCCAAGAGCATGGGATGCATTTCCATTTGTTAGTGTCCTCTTTAATTTCTCTTAGGAGTGTCTTGTAGTTTTCAGAGTACAGGTCTTTCACTTCCTTCATTAGGTTTATTCCTAGGTATTTTATTCTTTTTGATGGAATTGTGAATGGAATTGTTTTTCTGATTTCTCTTTCTGTTAGTTTATCGTTAGTGTATAGGAAAGCAACAGATTTCTGTGTGTTAATTTTGTATCCTGCAACTTTGTTGAATTCAGGTATTAGTTCTAGTAGTTTTGGAGTGGAGTCTTTAGGGCTTTTTAGGTACAATATCATGTCATCTGCAAATAGTGACAATTTGACTTCTTCTTTACCAATCTGGATGCCTTGTATGTCTTTGTTTTGTCTGATTGCTGTGGCTAGGACCTCCAGTACTATGTTGAATAACTGGAGAGTGGGCATCCCTGTCTTGTTCCCGATCTTAGATGAAAAGCTTTCAGCTTCTCACCGTTAAGTATGATGTTAGCTGTGGGTTTGTCATATATGGCCTTTATGATATTGAGGTACTTACACTCTATACCCATTTTCTTGAGAGTTTTAATCATGAATGGTGCTGAATTTTGTCAAATGCTTTTTCAGCATCTATGGAGATGATCATGTGGTATTTGTTCTTCTTTTTATTGATGTGGTGGATGATGTTGATGGATTTTCGAATGTTGTACCATCCTTGATCCCTGGGATGAATCCCACTTGATCATGGTGTACGATCCTCTTGATGTATTTTTGAATTCGGTTTGCTAATATTTTGTTGAATATTTTTTGCATCCACGTTCATCAGTGATATTGGTCTATAGTTTTCTTTTTTGGTGAGGTCTTTGCCTGGTTTTGGTATTAGAGTGATGCTGGCTTCATAGAATGCGTTTGGAAGTATGCTCTCCTCTTCTATTTTTTGGAAAACTTTAAGGAGATATAGAGAATAGGTGTTATTTCTTCTTTATATGTCTGGTAGAACTCAGAGGTGAATCCATCTGGTCCGGGGGTTTTGTTCTTGGGTAGTTTTTTGATTACTGCTTCTATTCCATTGCTGGTGATTGGTCTGTTTAGTTTTTCTGTTTCTTGTTTGGTCAGTCTTGGAAGGTTGTATTTTTCTAAAAAGTTGTCCATTTCTTCTAGGTTTTCCAGCTTGTTAGCATATAGATTCTCATAATATTCTTTTATAATTCTTTGTATTTCTGTGGGATCCGTCGTGATTTTTCCTTTCTCATTTCTGATTCTGTTTCTGTGTGTAGATTCTCTTTTTCTCTTAATGAGTCTGGCTAGGGGTTTATCTATTTTGTTTATTTTTTCAAAGAACCAGCTCTTGGTTTCATTGATTTTTTCTATTGTTTTATTCTTCTCAATTTTATTTATTTCTTCTCTAATCTTTATTATGTCCCTCCTTCTGGTGACTTTGGGCCTCATTTGTTCTTCTTTTTCCAATTTCAGTAATTGTGTCTTTAGACTATTCATTTGGGAATGTTCTTCTTTCTTTAGATAAGCCTGGATTGCAATATACTTTCCTCTTAGAACTGCCTTTGCTGTGTCCCACAGAAGCTGTGGCTTTGTGTTGTTGTTGTCATTTGTCTCCATATACTCTTTGATTTCTGTTTTGATGTGGTCATTGACCCATTGATTAATTAGGAGAGTGTTGTTATGTCTCCATGTATTTGTGAGCCTTTTTGATTTCTTTCTAAAATTTATTTCTAGTTTTATACCTTGATGATCTGAGAAGTTGGTTGGTAGGATTTCAATATTTTTGAAATTACTGAGGTTCTTTTTGTGGCCTAGTATGTGGTCTATTCTGAAAAATGTTCCATGTGCACTTGAGAAGAATGTGTATCCTGTTGCTTTTGGGTGTAGAGTTCTGTACATGTCTGTTAGGTCCATCTGTTCTAGTGTGTTGTTCAGTGCCTCTGTGTCTTTACTTATTTTCTGTCTGGTTGATCTGTCCCTTGGAGTGAATGGTGTGTTGAAGTCTCCTAAGATGAAAACATTGCTGTCTATTTCCTCCTTTAATTCTGTTAGTATTTGTTTCACAAATGCCGGTGCCCCTGTGTTGGGTGAATATATATTTAAAATGGTTATATCTTCTTGTTGGATTGACCCCTTTATCATTATGTAATGTCCTTCTTTATCTCTTGCTACTTTCTTCATTTTGAAGTCTATTTTGTCTGATACAAGTACTGCAACACCTGCTTTTTTCTCCTCGTTTTTTGCATGAAATATCTTTTTCCATCCCTTCACTTTTAATCTGGGGATATCTTTGCGTTTGAGGTGAGTTTCTTGTAGGCAGCATATAGATGGGTCTTGCTTTTTTATCTATTCTGTTACTCTGTGTCTTTTGATTGGTGCATTCAGTCCATTTACGTTTAGGGTGATTATCGAAAGATATGTACTTATTGCCATTGCTGGCTTTAGATTCGTGGTTACTAAAGGTTCAAGGGTTGCTTCTTTACTATCTAACAATCTAACTTAACTTTCTTGTTACGTTATTGTAAACACAGTCTGATGTTTCTTTATTTCTCTCCCTTGTTATTCTTCCTCCTCCATTCTTTATATACTAGGTGTTTTATTCTTTGCCTTTAGTTAGTTTTGGACGGTCTGCTTTCTTTGCTATGATTTTATTTTCTCTGGTGACAGCTTTTTAGCCTTAGGAGTGCTTCGCTCTAGAGCAGTTCCTTTAAGATGTCCTGTAGAGGTGGTTTATGGGAGGCAAATTCTCTCAGCTTTTGCTTGTCTGGAAATTGTTTAATCCCACTGTCATATTTAAATGATAATCGTGCTGGATACAGTATTCTTGGTTCGAGGCCCTTCTGTTTCATTGCGTTAAATATATCATGCCATTCTCTTCTAGCCTGTAAGGTTTCTTTTGACAAGTCTGATGTTAGTCTGATGGGTTTTCCTTTGAAGGTGATCTTTTTTCTTTCTCTAGCTGCCTTTAATACTCTGTCCTTATCTTTGATCTTTGCCATTTTAATTATTATGTGTCTTGGTGTTGTCTTCCTGGGGTCCCTTGTGTTAGGAGTTCTGTGGGCTTCCATGGACTGCGAGACTATTTCCTTCCCCAGCATGGGGAAGTTTTCAGCAATTATTTCTTCAAAGACACTTTCTATCCCTTATTCTCTCTCTTCTTCCTCTGGTACTCCTATAATGTGAATATTGTTCCTTTTGGATTGGTCACACATTTCTCTTAATATTCTTTCATTCCTAGAGATCCTTTTATCTCTCTCTGCCTCAGCTGCTCTGTGTTCCTGTTCTCTGATTTCTATTGCATTAACAGTGTCTTGCATCTCATCCAGTATGCTGCTGAGCCCGTCGATGGCTTGTCTCATTTCTGCATTATCTTTCCTGACTTTCCTCACTTCCTCCCTTAGCTCTTGCATATTTCTCTGTAGATCGATCCATCAGCATGGTTATGACTTTTATTCTGAATTCTTTTTCAGGAAGATGCTGCATTTCCATGTCTTCAGATTCCTTCTCAGAGGGGCTCTGAATCTTGGTGATCATTGTCTGTATCATATTCTTCTGTCTTGTCATGTTGGCAGGAGTGGTCGCTGGTAGGTGCCACGTATGTCAGCTGGGCTCTTTAAGGTTTAAAAAGAAAAGAAAAAAAAAGAAAAAAAGCACCACAAAAAAAACCAAAGCAAGCAAAAAAAAAAAAAAGGAAGAGAAAGAAAAGAGAGAAAGAGATAAAGAAATGAAAGAAAAGGAAGGTGAAAAAAGAAAAAAAAGGGCAAGAAATAAAACAGAAGAGCAAAAAAAAAAAGCAAGAAATAACACAAACAATAAAAAAAAAGCCCACCTGGAGTGGATTCTTTATGCATGCTGTAGGTGTCGCTGTTGCTCCACTAATTCGCAGCCGCAGCCTCGCCACTTTTTTTGTAGGTAGGAATGAATGGGACGCTATTGTTTTCTGTATAAAGTTCCAGCGTGGTTGCTCCCTTCTTTCTGTCACTAGCAAAGGGGACCGAAGTTCCCCAGGACTTCCAGCCTGCAGGGCTGAGCCCGCCGGCGTGATGGTGTTCCCTCTCTGGGCCCCCCACCTCTCCAAGACCGCTACAAATGGCGCACGCTTTTCTCTTGTTCCTGGGCACTGGCTGCATGGTCCTGGTGCCTTCCCGGCTCATAACCTGCACCTTCTGCCTCTCCAATGTCTGATGCACCGCGCGATGTGTGTCAGTGCTCCCGGTGCTCCAGCGCAGACCACCGGGGCTGGTTATTTCGCAGACCTGCTCTTCCACTCCCTCCCGGCTCCGAATCCTCTCCTCCCGCCGGCGCGCTGGGCTGGGTGAGTGTTCGGGTGCCGCCGGGTCGCGGCTCAGTATCTTACCTGCCTCGTGGGGTGCTGAGTCCTCCCAGGTGTGGCTGCACGCTGTGTACTTTCCTGTGTGCTCCGATTTCTCTTTTAGGAATAGTTGTATTTGCTGTGTTTTCATAGATTTATATAGTTTTGGGAGGAGATTTCTGCTGCCCTGCTCACACCGCCATCTTCCCGGAAGTCCAAAACTCCCCTCTGCATTCTTAAAAGCCTTAAAAGACAGAATCCCCAAACTTTCAGTGCACCTTCTCTCTGAGGACACCCGCCCTTTCCTTTAAGTGCATACTTTCAATTAAACCTTTCTCACTGCTCAGATTATTGCAGTTTGTCTCTTTGCTATTTCATTTTATTTCCAAGTCTTCACTCTGTCTCAGCTTTACTCCTAATGAGCCTAATAAAGTAAGAAGGGGTACTAAGAGCTCAGATTTGGGCCTGCATATTTCCGTCAACTGGGTAACCTGGACAGAACTGCCACTGTGCGATCTGCTTTTAGTAGCCTGACTGAAAATCTCCTTTCTTTAAGAAGTTCTCAGAATATAATCTCACGCCATCCTGTGCTCTGTGGTTCCCCCACATCCTGGAGTGGTAGGGTCTAGTCCCCATGCCGTGCAGATCCAAGTGGACACAGCATGCCAGGTGGCTTTAGAAGCTGGCAAGGGAATTGGCCCTAGGCTGAAAACTTTCACTCTTTCCCTCTGCACTTTCCTGTTCTCTGCTGCCTGCAAGACAGCCGCCATTCCCTGATGCTCTTGCTTTAATGAACTCCTTCCTTACCTACATTCATCTGACCTGTTTGAGAATTCTTTCTCACCCAGAGTCAAGAACCCTCCCCTGTCCAAGTTGAGGTTCCTCCTAGTTCTTCCCCTAGTGACCAGGGAGAGACCTCCCAGAGGCAGCTGCCTAGCAACATAAAGAGGGTCAGAAATAAAATGTCAAAGATAAAGGGGCTTCTCCTGTCCATGTACTTGTATAATACTCAGCCTTCTCCTAAGTCAAACCCTTAGAGAATTTTTGGTAATTTCAAAGTTGCATAGTAGAAGTACTGCTAACATTATAGAAACAGCCTCTTCAGAGCCCCATCCACCTTCATTAACAAGTCTACTTTAAGGCAAATCATCTCATCCTTAAAAGATAGAGACGGAAAGGTACATTTAGAGGTACTGCTTGGATTGCCTGGTAAAATAAACACAAACCAGGAGTCAATGACCTTGTTTCCTGGTCTGACTCTTGTACCTCTTCCAGTATGACCTGGGACAACTAGCTCCTCACTTTCATTGCTATCTCCCAAATAGGTATTTTTTTTTTAACTGTTAACTTTGAAGAATAAAAACTGATAATTCACACTGGGAAATATATATTATACTCATGAAAAAATGATTTTTTCTAATTAATTAAAATGCATCTTAAACCTGAGAAACCACTGAATATCTGATAAAGAATTACGGATTTATTTAAATGATAATAGGTGGATTTCATATTAAAGATGGTGGCGTAAGAAGTGAGACAGAAACCTCCTCCCAAAACCACATATAATATGAAAATATAGCAAACACATCAAATCCTGAAAGAGCAACAGGAAAGAAGGCTGCGCCAGACTGTCTACACCTGGGGAAACCAGCAGACCTCAAGGAAAAGGGTAACGTAACAAACCCGTGATCCAGAGGGACCCGAACCATTCCCCCACCACACCTCCGCAGAGGGAGGAAGAGAAACGGACCAGAGAAGGGGTGGAGGCCTAGGACTGCTGAACACCAAGCCCTGGAGATCTACTCTGTGAGCACAAACCTATATTACATGGTGCTCTGGAGATTAGTGGTGTTAGAAAGCTAAGACAGGCAGAACACTTGGGAGAGACTGAGATTCTAGTCACTTGTGGAAAAACAGGGTTCCACATCTGGCTACTCTGGAAAAAAAGAAAGGTGGGCAG
The DNA here is from genome assembly GCA_032199065.1 of Smutsia gigantea. Classification (NCBI taxonomy): domain Eukaryota; kingdom Metazoa; phylum Chordata; class Mammalia; order Pholidota; family Manidae; genus Smutsia; species Smutsia gigantea. Next base: position 105 of record JAVSCE010020751.1, on the reverse strand, counting down.
TCTGAGAGACTTCTAAGAGCAAGAGGGCTGCTAAGGGGAAAGGATTGCACAGAGCTTGTTACTCAGGAGAAAGGACAGGTGGACAAAATTGTCCTGGTGTACTCT
>JAVSCE010020750.1:0-45790 GCA_032199065.1 Smutsia gigantea | reverse complement strand
CTTCAGTGAAGATTAGTTAAAACTAAAAAGCCAGGAGTAACCTGGCCTGGAATGTTTGAACATCCCCCAGATAAGAAAATACCTCAGCATAGCCCATGTCTTCATTGTGTCAATTAAATGAGGCTATTGTAAAATTTACTTTAGTCTGCTAAAAGGCCCAGTTTAATTTTGCCCAGATGCTGCTTTTCCTTCCCCAGCCCCTAATCAAGTAATACATATCCTGGGAAATGAATATGGCAAGTAAGCCCAGCCACAAACAAGATAGTAAAAGGCAGGAAGGATCCCATCTTAAAGATAAGATTGCATTTTAACACCCAGGAAGTTAAAAAGTAAGATTCTTAACTTGCTCTTTAGCAAACAGACAATACCTCAGCCGGCCTTGGGAGAACCCTCCGGAGAGGTGGAGGAGTGGGGGAGAGGTGGCGGTGGAGTGGGGGCTGAGCAGCGTTCAGAGGGGTCGCGTGATCAGGGTTTGGAAGGCCGGGTGCTGAGTGTACGGTGCCTCCTGCTAGGGCAGGCCGCGTGTGTGTCGGTCCCTCAGTCCCAGGACTGAGTCACCTCCTGGGTGCAAAACCAGTTTTCATACTAGAGTCTTAATTTTGTAAAAGAATCCCCTACAGGATCCCTGAGAATGGTGAGCTCATCCCACCCCATTCCCCTCAGGAAGGGTAAAATAAGGTTGACAGGTTACACTCCCAAATATCCCAACTTAGGAAGCATCCACTGTGCACATGGGCACAGTGATAAGCCCCAGGAGGGCGAAGTTTGCAGCTATGTAAGGCATTTGGAGAATGGGGGCAGTGTACATGTGCGTGTCTGCCCTCAAGTGTCTGAACCCTCCTGGGTTCATGACAGGCTGTGTCACCTTAGCTCACTCCCTTTTCTTCTTTGGTCTGGTGACTAAGTTGGACTAGATGGTCTCTGCAGCTCCTTCCTGCCCCGACTCTTTTAGAAGTGTGTTTGATAGAAGTTTCATGGAAGTGGTGAGGGCTTGCAGAAATTGGAATTGACATGAGGAAAGAGTTCAGCCTTCCTCAGGGACCGTGGTCTAGAAAAGGCCTAGACATCTCAAAGGGCATGTGTCTGTAAAGAAATGGGAGGCAGAATGTAAGGCTGGGGATCAGCGCCCACCTGTGAGAGCCAGACAGATAGCAGGTGTGAATGTACCTGTGAGTCGGTTGAGTGCTGGGCCAACATTACTGAAGCATTGTTGCTGTTGTGAAAGTCCCTCCCTCTCCCTACAATAATTTTATACCTTTCTTCCATCTTCCTCTCTGCTATGCTGAGGCCCCCAGGAAGGAAACCATCACTGACCGGGGATGTGGAAGCTACAGGAGGGCTGGTGGCAGGGATGAGCACATAAGCAGGTTTTGGCATAAGCTCCCCCGCACTTCTAGTACAAGCAAAGCCAGGCGGAAGGAGTTCTGTAGGGAACCCCTGGCTTCCAGTCCAATATGATGGAGACAACGTCCCCGCCCACCCCATCCCAGCAAAATACTGCAGACACCTCCTTTCAGGGCCTGGAAGGGCAGGCAGGAAATGGACGGGGCTTCTGTTTGGCTCTTCAGGCACTAAGACTGTGATCTGTAAAGCAGTTCTCACCTGTTAACTGACTCCTGGACAAGTTTGCAAAGTGCATACATGCTCACTAGAGAAGAAAATCAGGAAGAGAAAGAAGACACCTCTAATATCCCTCAGGCCTACGTTCCCACCTCCCACATCATACATTTAAGGCAAAGAGCACTGCCCCAAGTCTATCACCTCCCTGAAAGTTGTCAAATATCACCCTGTCTGGTCCCCAGTATAAAAATCCATACCTAGCCTTCCCAGACTCGTGGAAACAATATCCTCCTTAGACAAACCAAGGGTGACAATAACTGAGCTTTAAAAGTGTGATAACTGACACCGCACTTCAGGATGGTGCCTCCAGAGCATTCTTCTTAGGAATCTGGACTTCCCAGAAATCTATTGGTGCTCAGAATGTTCTAGGGCTCTTACCATCTCCCCTGCTGCTTCAGGCTTTCTTAGCATACTTCCTTCACAGCTCTTGGCATGAAGTGCCATAACTCTTAACAGTTAGTTATTGGACTCTGTGTTTGGTGTCCACCTGCCTGCCTGACTGTAAGCTTCTGGAAGGCTGGGAATGGATCTGTGAGGTTGCTCCGCTGGCACATAGTAGAAGCTCACTAACAGCGGTTGGTTCAGTTAGTTAATTAGTAATATGAAACACGCTTTATGGTGCATGCCAAATTAATTAATTGCAGTGTTGATTTTTAAAAAAGAATCTACTAAATCTTCACATTAGGACCATTCTTTGTGACTTGCAAAGGCCTTCTCAAAATTCGAATGAAGTGGTCATATGGCTAAGGCACACAAGACCAAGTTATCTATCTAGATCATAAGTTGTCTACCCAATAAATTACAACAAACATCTTATGAATTAAAGCAAACACGACTATCTATGAATTAGAGTGCAATATGCATATGCGTTTTTAAGATAAAACATGAAACTTCATAAATCATTCCAGTAGACCTTTCATGTCACGCTCCTTTCCCCAGGTGGGTGTGTGCATTTTCTCCTGTTGGACTGTTGTCAGGGAAGGAAGACAAGAAGCACAGGTTTCATTACATCCCCATAACTACTGTGCGGGAAGTAGGACTGTCATGTCCAGGATACTGGGGAACAAACTACATTTCAGTATTAATAACATAACTGAAAATCATCACGCTCTTACTGTGCACAAGACACTACCCTCAGCTTTTTACATGGCCTTTCTTAGAACACACGAGCAGACAGGAGCTATGAGCATGTATTATCGTTAATCCCCACCCTGTAGGAAAGCAGGCTTGGCAGGTTTATTAATCATCCAGAGCTGCCATAACAAAATACCAGAGACTGGGTGGTTCAAACAACATATTTATCTTCTCACTTTTCAGGAGGCTAGAAGTCCAAGATCAAGGGGCCATTCAAGCTGATTATCAGCGATGCCTGCGTCTCCTCTGGGCTTGCAAGTGGCTGCCTTCTCACTGTGTCTTCACATGGCCTCTTCTCTGTGCATGTATGGAGAGAGAGATCTCTAATTTATCTTTCTCATCTTAGAAAGACATCAGTTATATTGGATGAGGCTCCATGCTTATGACCTGATTTAACCTTAAGGACCTGCCTATAGGCCCAAACTCCAATTATAGTCACACTGGGGGTTAAGGCTTCAACATATGAATTGGGGGGATACAGTACAGTCTATAGCAGTGGGGTTGGGTTGCTGACAATAACTTGCACAGTCATTCACCATCTGTGAGGCAGAACTGACTATGAACCAAAGTCCTGATCTAAGCTTGCTGCTGACTGTCTCTATGGTGGCAGGTTACCTGTCCAAGCCCTAGGGCAGGCCCTGTATGCCAAGTCTTCCTGCTCCGGGTCCACTGTGCCTCACCTGCACTGTTCAGATCCCCAGGACCAATTATAGCATAAAAGCTCAGCATGAAAGTCAACTGACTCAAGAATGAGAACAAACCTGGGAAGCAGGATTTCTCTTCTAACAGGATATGTGTCCCCCATGAGTAAAGCCGGATCCATATGATGCAGTAACAGACACAGAAACCACTATAATGAAATTCCTTCCAGTAAGATTTCGCGATTCCTGAGTATTGTACAAAGAGAATCAGCCTTTGGTGAAGGTAACAGTTTCACTTACAGTAATGACTATAGACCACCTTCTACAGGACAAGTTAATCATCTCTGTATCCTCATATGGGGATAAAATATGGCTATTAATAATACCTAGTTCTTGGGGTTATTGTAAATATTAAATGCATGGAAAATACTTCAAACAATGCCTAGCATGTGGGACACACTCAATAAATGATGGGTGTTGTAATAATGACAATATCTTTTCATCAGACTCAACACAATAAAATCGATTTATAGAATTTCACTTGGTTCTTCCACAAGTTGACCTGAACACTTTTTGAGTTCTTATTGTGTTTTGAGTACTGGAGAGACAGTTTTGTGTACAACTCAGAGCTAGGAATCATATCATATTCTTCTATGTGTTCCAGAGCTCCCTCATGGTTCCTGTCCCTTGGAAATCCATCTCTGATCTTCAATAACTGGACCACTCTACAACTGCCATTTCTGAGTGACTGATAAAATACTAACACATATGCCAACATGTCCATGTCTCCTTATTCTATTTATATGTGCCTATTGATTGTGGTTGTGTCTTCACAATTTTGCTTTTGTGAACTTTTTGGTCTACTTAAGCTATCCTCTCTTTACAGTCTTTGATCTAAATCTTCTCTGCTTTTTAATATGCCTTCTTAATGTCCAGGTTTATGTCTGATCTACCTGGCTCATATGAAGTAACTCATTTCCCCAAAGTTCCTTTCCTTCAACTTCACAACAAGTTCTTTTTTAAGTAGTTGAATTCAGCCCAAGATGGGATTTTCTTTAGCTGCCGTCTGTATTCTTCAGGAGATTGTATTTTCTACCGGGAAACTCAAGAAATAATCTGAAGCTCTGCTTTTTAGTACATGAGGTTTTTACTGCTCAAGAGATGATAGAAGAAACCATTCTGTCTTGCCTCTGTTAGACCAGCTTTAAGATCCATATTAGGAAAGCCACATCTTCCCTATCCATAGTGTTCAAGGGCCAAGAACCTGTAACCTGTAGCTTCTCCTATGATGAGCTCCTGTCCAATGACTCACCACCCAACCTCTGTCCCCAAGGCTATGAATTCCCACACAGATATACCTCTTCCCAGACATCCCAAGTTCATTCTCTACTGCTTCTGACGGTTACTGTCTTTCAGAAGGAAATTCTTATTGATATTCATCCTTTCCATCCAATGTTCCCTGAGGTCATATTCATCAGCCTTAAGACTCAGTAGGGCTGATGGTTCAGGAAATGGACAAACTTGGGTTTGAGTTTCGACTGCAACTGTCTGGTTGTGCAAACTTGTATGAATTGAGTAAATTAATTTGTCTGAACTTTATTTCATTTAATTTGAATGCCATGCAGAAAGGTAATACATGTAGGCTTGCACTTAGGAAACATTCAGTAGTAATAGATGTTGTATTTATCAAATACAATCATTTGAATTTTGGCCATTCTCTGTAATTACCATATCACAGAGCGTCATGGGGCCGTGAGATTCCATCCTCTTCTTCCCCGTAAAGGCGTCCAGGCTGCTGCACTGGCAGAGCCTCCATTTCCTTATCTACTCAGGCTCCACAGCGTTCGGCTCCTCTTTTTCAGTCAAGGTTTTTCCTGCCTCTCCCTCAAATATCAGTTTCAAACCGCCTTCTCCCATGGGTGAGCACCCTGCCAAATAAGTTCCTCCCACCCCACCCTCTGTCAGGAGCCTGTCATTATTCCATTCTGATTTTGGTCAGGAAAACAGTCCTGTTTTTGGATACTACCGATTTCTCATACCCTTCTTACTCTTCCAAAAAAACTTAAAACTGAACAAAAAACTTAAGCCCCCCACACACCCCCACTACCCCTAAGCATTTTCCTTCTTCCTTTCCTGGCCACACTTCTCAAACACATGATCAGTGCTTACAGCCTCTTGTTCCTTCCCACATATCCCCCTCCGGTCTCATCCCCAATCGCATGGTCTGCAGAAAGCCCACCTTCAGGAAAACAGTGGCTCCATTCTGTCTGATTTTTTGCCTCTTCCAGGCCCCATCTCTTGGACTTCTTTGTAGTTCTGCAGTTCTTCTGACCTCCTACTCCTTTCTAGTTGTATTTTAATTTGCGGGGCTAGAGAAAGCATGGACTTGGAAATCAAGTAAGTCTAGGGTAAATAACCTCTGCTCCATCCCTCCAGGAAGCCTTTCTGCCTCTCCTGATGGGCCCCACAGCCCCACTGTCACAGATGTTCATAGCCTCTGGGCTTCTCTTGCCCTAAGACAAGGTACCCTACTGAGCCTTGTTCCCTCTGTCTGTAAAGCAGGAAGAATGACACCCAGAAATGGGAGACGGAGATGTGGTAGTATTTACTTAGCCCCCAGTGCCTGGCCTCTAGTGGATATTTACTAATTGTTATTTCCCATCTTCCCCCCTGGCCCACTCGCTTTTTCTTCTTCGATGGTTCTTGCCCCTCTCCTCACCACCACAGCGCTCTCTCTACACTCACTCCTATAGTAAATCAAGCGCCTCTATAAGGGTAATTGTCAATGTCCATCTTTAGAATAAGTTGGGGTCCACTCCTGCATTACCTCCTGCTGTGGTACATTTCCATTCAGAGGTTAACTCAACCTCCAAGTGACTCAATTTTGAACTCATCTTATTCACCACCAAATCAGATCACCCTTCCTGTTTCCCTTTTTCTGCTAACAACACAATTATGTGAGGAGCTATTTTAGGAAATGGGGCTGTTTGTGAACCAGACTAAATTTGAAGGGGGGACATGGGATCAGTCCTGTAGAAGAGGTAATAGAAAAACTCTCCAGAAGGGTGCACAAGAGAGAGGCCAATTTGGGCTTCATCTAGGCACAGCATACAAATGAAAAGAGCTATTCAGTAATGGAATTGTAGTTCCCAAGGATATAATGAAGCAGAAGTTGAATGTCCACAGATAGGGAAGACACAGAATTGCTCTTATGGGGACCACAATAATATAAACATTAAGAACAACTGTCACTTAATATTCAAGAGGTTTCCATAGGCATGACTTCTGCAAACTATAGAAACCAGGACTTCTAGGAGTGCATATTTCAACCAAAGCATTCATCTTTATTTAAACGTACACTCTATCATAACTTTTAATGGGTCTTAGGAATTATCTGTGCTTAAGGATAGAATTGGGAAAGAAGAGGTCCTGATGCAGTTAAAGCCAGTAACTTAAAAGTATAGATCTGATCATACTACCTTCCCCTTAAATCCTTTTGGTTACACTAGATATCAAATTCTGGGCATATTTGGCAAAATCCTTAAGCTACAGCACTTGTTGCTGAGAATAAGGAAAGCAAGTAAATGTCATGTGTTGTACTAAGACAGTTTGAAAGCAGCCACAGGCAGAAAAGACCATCATGTTTGGAACCACCCAGACCAGTGCCTGAGTCCCTGCCACTTCCTGTGTCCTTAGCCAGATCCTTCACCACTTTGAACCTCAGTTTCCTCATCTTAGAACAGAGAGTTAAAGACTTACTGGGTCTGGGTTGTGAGGAGGATTGAAAGAGCTGATGAATCCCAGGGCTGGGCACAGAGCCTGATGCCTTAGTAGGCAAGCCATTCATTCATTCATTCATTCATTCATTCATTCATTCCACAAATAATGAGCACTTCCTAGTTACCATTTTGGGCACTGGGGATATACCATGAACAAAACAGACATAACTGATAAATACCCCCTCCTTATGAAGCACACATTCCAGTGGGGAAGGATCACAGAGACAGATAAATCAAATCATTAAGTCAGATTTACAGGATGTGAGATAGTGGTTAGTGGTAGCAAAGGAATAAAGAGGGGAGGAGAGACAGTGCTTTGGGAGTGTGGTGGTGTGGGGGTACAGGACTACTGGTTTAAATAGGGTGGCCAGGTAGGGCCTCACTAGGGGGGCAGCATCTGAGATAAGACCTGAGGTGATGGAGAAGTGTGTTCCAGGGAGGGGGCCTCAAGGGCAGAGGCCTGATGAGGGCAGAGGGGTGGCAGGGCCAGATCACGTGAGACCTCAGAGGTCATGGTCAAGTCTTTGGCTTTTCTGTGAGTGAGGTGGGAGCCATGGGAGGGTTCTGAGCAGAGGACTCAATCCCAGTGCTGCTGCTAGCAGTGGGCCTTACCCTCAGCAGTCTTTGCTTCTTATGGGAAGGGAGCCTGGCAGCCCCTCCGCACGAGGGCCCTAAATAGCGGACACTCTCAGAGCATGCTGCTCCAGCCTGACTCCTTAGAGATAAACAGGTTTAGACAGGTTTGCCAAGAGGTGAATAAAGAAGAAAAGGGCAAGTGCCAAGCTGAAAACAGAACCCAGAAATCCCTTCTCTGCCTCATACTCCCCCATGGTCACCCCTTTAATCACTCCATCTCAAGAAAGCAAAATGTGCGGCAGCTTTATGCCAGGCCCCGGTGAGTTCCAGTAAGAGTGTCATCACACAACTTAAGGGGGTTGTGGGAGAAAATTCCACTCAAGACTAGGCCCCAGTTGCCCTCTTTCCCCAGAATGTCACCCTCCAGCCTCCCAATGGCGAGGTTCGTTGCCCTGTGAGAAGCTGTGTTATTCTATTCGGACTCTGCCTCTAGCTGGCTGGGTGACCTTGAGCCGGTCACTTGACCCGTCAGAGCCTGTGTTTCCACATTGGTACTGTAGGGTTAGTAATCCTGTTCCTCTAGGGTGGCTGTGAGGATGCAATGAGTTGATAATACGTAAACCTTGGTATATGCAAAATACTGGTGTTCACTTTCTTCCACTGACTCGCCGTAACCCCAGGTAAGGCAGGCCAAGTCCTGGATGTCACCTGGCTAGAAGTGACACACCTGAACTCATGCCTCCCACATATTGCAATAACAGAAACAGGCATCTTGGAGGCCCAAGCTAGCCCTGAAAGCTAGCCACTCCCTTCTGAGGCAGTGTCTGCTTCTTTCTCCCTTTGCCCATCTGTTAATCTTCTTACAGGAGCTCAGTTAGTGAGCTCACTGAGAGCAACTAGGCCCCAAATGGTGGTTTGTCCTTTAAGGGATCATTGCCCTTCTGATTAGGTGTGATTATAAGACTTTAATTACCTCTTGGTGATGGGTAGGTAGGGAAATGGTGCCTGAAACAAAGATTATTTCAAGGGCAAAGTTTGGTTACAAAATGTATTGAGACCATTGAGTGGGAGTGAAGTTTTTGCATTTGCCAATAGCTGATATTCCCTATGGAATTGTTGCCAGCCCTGGGGCTTCCCCTCCTGGAGGCAGGCTGGGCTCCTGGACCACTCTCTGGTGTCACTAAGGCCTCTGGAGCCTTCCCAAAGAGGATACAGTTAATTGTGGACTGGGGGGTTCCCCACTGGCCTGAAGGGCTTCTTTGGAAACAGCCTGAGAGTCTGCAGGGCTGAGAAGGTGGCACTGTTGTTTAGAATGTCTTCTGGACATTCCTGGGCTGCTACAGACTCCTGGCAGTCATATTGCCCCTAGACAGTGGGAAGGACACCAGTGAGACCTTGTTGACCCTCCATTCTGGCCTGCCCAGGGCAGCCGTCCTGCTCTTACTCTGTCCTGCTGTGCTCTGAAGGACATGTCTTCATGGCAGACCATATGTTCCGATTTTTGGAATCACAAGATTCACTTATCTGACAATAGCATATTAATGGCTCTGAGCTAAGCTTTGGGGCTCTTGGTTGCTATAGTGATGGCAGAAGGACTGTGAATTTGTGGTTGCACACAGTGGGGCCGGGACTGCCCAACTTGTCCCCTGGCCTCCTGTTTGGAGGAATTTAAGGCTCCGAGTGGGTAGGGAAGAGGATTCCTGACATTCATCTGCTTGATCAGCCAACCTTTCCAGCATGTATGTCCTCTTGTCACCTTGGCACATGAACCCCCTTGGCTGGTCTGGCCTCCTGGAACCTCTCACACACCTTACTTTCAGTCTTCCCACCTGCATGCATGCTGTTTGGCTCTAGAGTCCTCTCTGCAGGTCAGAAGCCTATCCGTCTGTGAGGGTCTGGTTCAAGTTCTTTCCAGGTGTCCTTCTTTCACGGAAAAGGCTGTTTGCCTCAAGAAGACAACCATATAATGTTAGAACCAGATGGCCATGAAAGATCACTGCATAGCAGTTTTCAGACAGTACTGTTGAGGAACCCTGCTGGGAGCATGCTTTCAGGGCCTGAGGCTGGGCAGGCCCTACTCACTGGAGCAATAACACTTTTCCTTAAGGTGTCCTTTGAAGGAAGGGCTAATCGGCTTTAAACCACATTTGAAACCCACTGATCTAGCCCAAGCTCCCCATTTTATAGATGACAAGACAGATGAGGTCTACAGAGGTGGGGTCTGTCTTCCTTAAAATCACCAGTGGGTGAGTGGTGGAAACACAGTGGGTCACAGCTCTGGCCTGTGAGTTCAGTTGATTAGTTCCAAGTGCGGTTCTGCTTTTTCCTAAGAGAGTTACTTCACCTTGTGTAGAGTAGTAATACACACCCCCAGTCCCTGTTCTGAAACCCTTAGGGCCAGATGTGTTTCTGAATGCTGAATTTTTCAGAATGTGGAACATATACTGGATTATATGGTGCTGCTGGTGGGGTTTAGGGGCAGCACTGCATAAAACATTTCACTATTTCTGATTCAAAACATATTAGCAGTCATTGCAGAAGGGGTAGATAGATCATAGTCTTATGTTGGTTCAGTTGAGGCTTTGGCGCCCAATCAATTAACAACAAAATCAGCTTTTGGTTTTTAGAGAGTTCTGGATTTTAAAAATTATGGATAAGGGATTATGAACCTGTAATAATAGTGCCAAACTTGTAGGGTGTTTGTAAAGACCAGATGAGAGGGGAAGGAAAAACCCCAACCAGCACCCCCGCCTAGAAGTGCCAGTCAGGTGCCTGTGCGGGGTGAACCTTCAGCCACAGCCTCTGGTGGGTGTTGTCGTCCCGTCCCCTGTCTCCCAGTTCAGGGCTGTTTCTCCCCGACACCGCCCATCTCACTGCGTGCCTTGTCTCCTCACCCAGGTGGATGGTGTTGAGAGGACAGAGGGCTGTGTTTGTGTGGTCATGAGCTGTCAGGCTCTTACTTGGTGTGCCGTGCTGAACTGGCCCACAGGACTTTCTCTAGAGGAGGCCTCAGCAGTCAGAACAGGCTTAGAGAAGTGAGGCCAAGGGCCTTGTGGAATGGAAGTGAGGTCCAAAGTGCAGGTGGTAGCTGTCTCTGAGAAGTGGTGTCCTGCGAGGACCGGTGTTTACCTCTGGGGATGGTGTTGTCAGATGGCCTGGGGACAGCCAGAGGCCCCCTGCTTGTCAGTCCAGCATTTTCCTGTGCACTCACTGTCTTCCTGACTGAGCCCAGGTTTGCTCAGTTCTCAGCCCCTCCAGTTGCCTGCCTCCTCCTTCACTGTAGGTGGCCCTGGGCTCTGGCCTCCTGGGTCCGCTCCTTGCCTGGGATTGGTTGAGGTATGAGCATGTGAGTGACTTAGTTCCTGCCAATGAGACATTAGAGGCATTTGTGGAAGGAGTGGGCTCCATACATGCACAAGAGGGAAGGATGGTCTTTCTTTTTCCTCTGGGAATGTTGTTCACTTTTGAGGCCTGGAGCTGCAGCCATCTCGTGGCCATGAGGGCACCTGGCTTAGGAGTGAGGTTGTCCCGTGGAGGGTGGGTAGTGCAGGGACACAAGAACATGACTCTCAACGACATCGCTGAGCTGCTGATGGCTCCACGCCTGGAGCGGTACCCCCCTGGACTCCCTTTTGTGTGAGAGGATGAATACCTTCTTGTTGAAGACATACTGAGTGGTGTTCAGTCATTATTTGCTGCTGAAGGCATTCTAATTGGGGCACTCCCAGCTGCCAGGCCAGCTTTGAACTGGGCACTCCACAGGAAGCATGGGTTAGATGAGGGCCACACAACACATAAAGGCAGCCACAGCCACAGGAAACCTAATGGTGGGGCTACAGCCCCTGTCACCCTCCTGTTTTGTCCTTCTCTGTTCATCAAGCATAGCAGAGGGTGCAAGTGTCAGAGCTAAGCAGAATAGGTGTTTTTGTCCTTTCAGAAGCCTGCCAGAGGTCAGGTGCATTTGCCTTCTGAGTGACCTTGTGCAAACCCTTGATCCTCTGAGACCTTAGTTTTCCTGACTTCACAGGTGTTAAAACAGTGCCAGTAGGAAAAAAGAATGAGCAAGGATTTCTTGAGCTTTTGCTCTGTGCCATTTTCTGGACATGAACTTATACAAGGTTGACCATCACAACTGCATGAGGAACAGGGTCAAGGTCATAGTGCTCAGCCAGGTCATGAGCAGACGAGGCTTGGAGACGTCCTGAGCTGATTCTACCCACTTCCGACTCTACTACCACTATTCTTTCTATTGCACTAATACTTTTCTAAACTTGTTGGATCCAAGACTCACCAAGCCAGTTTGTTAGAACCCAGATTGTAGGGCCACACTCCTGGGGATTCTGATGCAGCAGGGCTGGGCTTCTGCATTCTCAGCAAGCTCCCAGCTGATGCCAGTGTTGCTGGTCTGTGGATAGGCACAGAGTAGCACTGAACCGAGGGAGCCTGGGCGTTGTGGATTCTCAGGCTTTGCTCTGGTGTGGTGGGTCCCCGGTCCATGGTAGGGGTGATCTGCATCCTTAAGTCGAGCCTTGGGTGATTTGTGCCATTAGTCAGGTGTGGAAGCCCCTGCGTTCAGTCAGAGCCCTGCATTTAGTGAGCACCAGAAGGAAGCTGACAGCTCTAGGCAGTCACTCAGCCTGGGCAGCTGAGGCACCTGAGGGCTGGTGAGCAGCTCAGTTTCCTTGGCTAGGCCCAGCTTCTGCTTTGGGAGGTCTTGGTGGGGCTGGAGTTCAGGAAGCAGGATTGTTAACTAGCTCCCACGTGGTTGTGGCTCGGGGAGTCCCAGGACTAGACTGTGAGCATGACCAAGTGGTGGGACAGACTGTCTCCTTGAGGAGAGCAATGACAGCATCGTTTACAGGGCTACAGGGTGCAGCTGGGTTCCTGGGGGGCTAAGGTCCGGGTGGGTTTAGGTGGCAGTGGGTAAGGCCTGGCAGAGCACCAGGAGGAGGGATTTGGGCAGAGTTGAGGCTTTAGGATGACTGGCTTGTCTCAGTTGGCCCGAGACTTCCCCAGTTTTAGCCCTGAAAATCCCTCATCCTGGGAACCCCATCAGTCCTGGGCAAGCTCATCCTGTTAGGTGGATGGAGGCATTGCAGCAAAGGGGAAAGGAACATGGTGCAGGAGAAAACAGTGGGCTTTGTCCTGTTAGACCTGGGCTCTGATCCCAGGTCTGCCACTTACTGCTCGTCTGGCCATGGGTGAGGTAGTCAGCTTCTCCCTGCCTCTATCTCAAAGGCTGTTTTGAGGAATAAATGAGGTGATACTGTTTGGGGCATCAGCGTTGTCTGAAGCAGCCTGACTGCTGGAAAGGTCCAGATACTCAGTCCTGTACAGGGGAAGGAAGCCGGCAGGGCAGCAGTGGTTGCAGGGGGTGGGGAGTGTGGGTGCAGACAGGACTTCTGGGGCACTGCATGCAGCTTATGGCCTGCATTTGATGACAGTCGGTGTTAGCTGGGCTCAGAACTAGTCAGTGCAGAGTCAGGGCTTCAACCCAGGTCTGAGACCCACCCCCAGCAGTCCTCTCCCAGCCATTCATTCTGCTTCAGTGAGCCTGGCATAGGGGGTGGGGGTGCTGTGATGTGTGATGGGGACACAAAGGTGAATGTGGCCACTGGGGTGTCAGCCCCAGCAGGGCAGAGCTCTTCTGCTCTTTTGCTCATAGCTATGTAGCAAGCACCAATAACATGTCTGGCACACAGTAGGTTCTCAGTTAATTGTTAAAGGAACAACTCAGACTCAGCCTTTAAGGAGTTAACTTGGGTTCATTTACTCATCAGATACCTGCTGAGCCCCCACTGTGTGTCAGCCCCTGTCCTGAGGACCTGAAATGCAGTGATCACGAAGACCATCCTTATGCTTAAGTCTAGGACACAGAGCCTGGGCGTACATGTGATCAGGGCTTGCAGTGGTAGAGGACAAGGGCTGTGGGGGTCACCCGAGATGCTAGTACTCTTGGTGTCGTTCCTAGGGGGACTGTGTGGGGCCCTGCCCTCCTGAGGCTGAGTGGCTGATAGATGTCTGTTTGGAGTGACTGAATGCCCATGACCTTCTCTCACCATGTCTTTTGTGCACTGCGGGATGGACCCTTGCTGAGTGGCCTTTCCCAGGGGTGGTCTGGGCCTCCTATGTCCTGCTGACCATTCCTGTCCTGCTCTCCTCACATATGGGTGGCTCAGCTGCTTTGCTGTGAGGCTTGCTTCCTGAGACCTGCCCTCACTGGCCCTCACAGGATCCAGCCTACCAGGAAGCAGTGTTTTCTGTCAAGGCAGCTGGGTGTAGCGGGAGCATCCAGCTCGGTGAGGTGACAGTGCTGGTGGTGCCAAGCCAGGGGCCTGCAGTGAATACCACTCCCTGTCTGTTGTCCACTGGGCCAAGGGAGTCAGCTCTTGGGCTTGGAGGCCTCTGAAAATGGGTCCCTCAGTCCCTTCACAGCGGCCCATGTCCTGCGGTAGCCTCTGCCCCTGCCCCACCACACACACCACTTGTGTCCAGGCTCCCTTCTGCCTGGAGTCTCACTTGGAGAAATTCCTCAAGCCCAGCTCAGACCTCACGTCCTTCTAAAACCCTTCTGAGTTTCCTGGTGGCCTGTCCTCACCACCAGGCCAGGACTTGTTGAGACTCCTCTCCCTGTAGATCATCATACTTTTAGAGGGCAGGGACTGAACTGGGGCTTGGAGTCTTCAAGAGATGCTTGTTGACTCATGTGGGTGTCCTTTTGACTTGTCTGAGTGGAGCCGGCTTCCTGAGAAAGCTATTTCCAAGCCTTCTTGGATGGCCTGATAACATCCCCCTGCCCAAACTCCAACCTAATGGCTTTTAAGTTAGCTTTTTGTAGACTAGGTTTCTCTAGAGGAAACGTGTGTGTCCGTCCAGTATACTAGTCTATTCCACCTGCTCAGTGCAAGTTCTGTCTTCTGTTCCCATATTTTTTACCCTCATACCCTGTCCTTCCAGCTTCTCCATGTGTATAGATATGGGGAGGAGGCTTTGGCATGAAGCCTGGACTCTGGCTACCAAGATTTTCCCAGAATGTGGTTTCTGCTAACTTCTTTTGAGCTCCGAAATTTTTGTTGTATGCCGTCTTTTATTTTACATGGGTGCTGCACAGAAAGGGGAGTGTGGGATTGATGTGCGTGTGCTCCATTGTTGGGGAGTTGGGAGTTTTTTTTTTTTTTAACAATTCCAAAGGTTTATTTCCTTAAATCGGGATTACACAATAATGCAAATGGGGAGAAAATCACACAAAGTTCCTTTTCAGGTAGACCAAGGGTCGAGTGCAGTGTTGTGAAGAATGGGATCAGCTGGTGGCTCGGGCACATGGCACCACAGAACAGGCATGGGAAGCTGCCCATGGCACCAGCCTCCCGGCAGCCCTGGATTCCAGCCAACCATATGCAATAAAGAGGAATACGTTCCGTGTAGCAAGGAGAAAATAAGAGTCACTAGGTGATGAGGAAAGAAACATGTCCTGGGCAGCTTCTAAGTCTAAGAACAGTTATAACATTCCAAGTGTGACAAACAGACATGTACAGATCTTCATGCCTGTGGTCTAAGACCTTGAACCCCTTACCAGGGGTGCCTGGACTGGTCAGGGGCTTCCCCTGCACCTTGGGGACACATTCAAGGGGCCAAGTCAGAGCCGGGGGGACAGGGAAGGCCCCTTGCACCTGGAAGGCTTGGCTCCCCACAGACCCCCTTGACGTTGGCTGGGACCTGGCTGGGACACCCACTGACATCCAAACCTACTGTGAATGCTGTGGGTAGGCTTTTGCACAAATGCCCCGTTGCCTGCCCACCATCACTGGAGGTGGGGGGCAGCAGGGCAGGCCTGCCCTGTGTGCCACCCATCTCCCATGACAGTCTCCTATGACAACCTATGAGGTGCTGAGGCCCCACCCTGTCCTGACCTGACCCTTCCAAATCAAAAGGCCCTGAACTCTGCAAGTTTTCTTAAAAAAGGAAAGCTACAGATTCAGAAGTGTGATGCGCTGCAACGTCTGTTCTTGGTTTACAAAGCTGCTTCCTAGTGTCCATCCCTAGAACACTTAAATAAGATGGCAGTGTCTCCCCGAGGTCTGGGGTGGCAGGCACAGCACACACGCTCACACACACTGGGACTATTTATATATGTATACATGTATATGATATGTACATGCCTCGTAGTCCAACAGCTGGGACTGAGCTGCGGCCCGGTCCACGTCCGTCTGCATAAAGTGCTTGGTGATTCACAAAGCCAGATGGGTAGTTTCGGGGAAGGGGGGCCAAGAGGCCACACCTTTTCCTGGAGGAGCCCCTGGCCAGGGCTGGCAGCTTTGGCTTGTGTGGGCACCTATGTCGGGGTAGTGTTATTCTGCGCCTGTCCCGCCGGCCAGCACCGCCCACTTCAGGCGCCCGCCATGCTTCCTTCCAACAGTGCGCAGCCGCCCGGCGCACAGGAAGCTTGCCTGAACCCGTCCGCCGCCGCCGCCGCCGCCGCCGCCGCCGCAAAGGCCTTCTCCCGCTGACGTCCCCGTCGCCCAAAAAAGCCTTGCGCCGCCGGCTCCAGGGGGCCCCCATCGCCAGGGACCCGGCGCCCTCTTCCTCACGGAGGCCTGTCCTCGCAGCGGCAGCTCACGGTAAGCAGCCACCCCCAGGGGGCGGGCGGCGTCAGGTCGGGGAGCGATCGGGCGGGGAAGGCGCCCGCTGCGCGGAGCTGCGGGATGGGGCGCCTCGGGGGCGGGGCTTGCGGCCGGGGGCGGAGTCCAGCCCGCCGCTTGCAGGTGCGACGTGAGAGGCGGCGGCGGGCGGCGGGGAGCGGGGACTGCAGTGGGCGGCAGCGTGGACCTCGCGCTCCGTGGTGTTCCATGGCATCCGCAGCGGCGGGAGGCGCGGGTGTCTGTGCGCGCGGCGGACCTCCGAGGCTGCCGTCGGCAGGTGCGCAGCCAGAGGCGAGGGCGAGGCGGCGGCGGCGTTGGCAGTGGGAGGGGAGGGGAGCGTCCATGGCCGGGGATGGCGTCGGTTGGGGTGGTGAGCGACAGTTGGCGGCGGCTGGCGGTGTCGGTTGGTGTCGGTTCCGGGGGCAGAGGGGCAGCGGCACAAGGGGACGGAGTCTGCCCGCAGTTGACGCCCAGCACGCTCCCCTAGCCAAGCAAAGCCAACGGCCTCCGACGCCGCTTCCCCCCACCAAAGCGCAGCCACCTGTCCCGGAGCCCGACCCCCGCCTGTCCCTGCCCGCCGGTGCTTCCCGATGACACCCGCCCCAGACGCCTGCCGCCACCGCCGCCCTCCAATGCCTTCTCCCGCTGACCGCGACGTCGCTGCCTTCTCTAACGCTCACGGCCCTCCTTTGCCAGACACCCTCAGACTCCTACCACCGCCAACAGGGGCCCCCTTGCCAGGGACCGGGCTCCCTGGTTCCCACGCAGGCCTCGCCGCCTTGCAGCAGCCTCAGATCATAGTAAGTAGCCGCCCCCACGTTGGCTTTTTGATCAGGGAGTTTGGGGGTGTTTCATGGGCCCTGAGAGGAAGGTGAAAAGCTGTGGGTGGGCACTGGAAAGCCGTGGGTGGGCATTGGAAAGCCATGGGCACCGCACGCACCTACCCAGCCAGAAAGGTGACTGGGTCTCAGCCAGGAGCTCCCCAGGCGCGCTAGCTTCTCTGACTGCGGGTAATGGTTCTGGTGTCTGGTCGGTGGGCACGCGGACATGGGCGCTGCGAGGGTTCATCTGCGTGGGCGGGGGCCTCCTGTGCTCCCAGATGCGTCAGCGCGGGAGTCCAGATAGTGTGTCAGGGTCCCTGCAGCTGCGTGGTGGCAGCTTCGCCCACTGGTGAGTGCGTCGCTGTGTTGTCGGCTGCCCTCCTTCATGTCTGTGTGGTAGCTCTTGTATGTGTGGGCATGTGTAGTGTTGTGTGTGTGTTAGAGCACTGGGCGGCCTGGGACAGTGTTTATGTCTCTGGGTGCCTGTGCACTAGGAGAGCTTGAGGAAGGCAGCTGACTTTCCATAACCACCTAGGGGAGAGGTCAGGTGGCTGAGACTGGGGCGGGCTGCTGGGGAGATTGGCCTCAGCAGGGAGGCCCCTGGAGCTTGCATAATTATAGGTGAGAGCATCCTTCCCCAGCCCCTTCCACGAGGCAGGTTGCCTGCAAATCACGGCTTCCCCTGTGACCCACCCTCCCTGCCTCCGAAAGTGGACTGTCCCTTCTTAGTGGGGAAGCCAATGGGTCAGGTTCACTCTCTTAGTGACATTTTTGTTTTCCCTATAAGGTCTCCACAGGGAACAACTTCGTCTGTCTGAAGTCAACTCATGAAAGTTCTACTTGATCCATTTCTGCAAACATCTGCTGTTGTCTACCCCCAGGGTCACACGAGGCAGGTAGGTAATTCCTTTTAGCTTTCTTAGCAAGCCACTATTCAGTGTCCTTCCTCATCCCATAGCATCACAGAGAGCACAGCTGTTCTCTGAGAAACTCCCTCCTGCTTTCCGTGGTGGCTGCACCAACTTGCAGCCGTTGTCCCACCAGCATCCCGTGGTCTCCACATCCTTGCCAACACCTGTTATTTTTTGTCTCTTGGATTTTTGGATATTCTGACTGATGTGACGTGACATCTCATAGGGTTTAATCTTGCATTTCCCTGATAATGAGTGATATTGAGCATCTTTTTATGTCTGTTGGCCATCTGTATGCCTCCTTAGCAAAAATGTCTTTTAAAGTAGGTGAGGGGTGAGAAAATGAGAATATTTGATATCTTGATCTAGGCAATGGTTATGTGTATACATATGTCAGAATTCATCGAGCTTTATGATTTGTGCATTTTATTGTATGAATTTTGGTGTAATTTTTTTCATATATATATATATGTTTTTATTTTGCTATCAGTAATGTATAATTACATGAACGTTATGGTTACTAGACTCCTCCCATTATCAGGTCCCCACCACATACCCCATTACAGTCACTGTCCATCAGCGCAGTAAGATGCTATAGAATCACTACTTGTCTTCGCAGTTATACTGCCTTCCCCGTGTCCCCCCACTTAAATTATACATGCTAATCGTAATGATCCTTTTACCCCTTATCCCTCCCTTCCCACCCATCCTCCCCAGTCCCTTTCCTTTGCTAACTGTTAGTCCATTCTTGGGTTCTGTGATTCTGCTGCTGTTTTGTTCCTTCAGTTTTTTCTTTGTATTTTTTTAAAGTTTATTTTGATATCATTAATCTACAATTAAATGCAATATTATGGTGATTAAACTACCCCTTCATCAGGTCCCCCCCACCAACCCCATTACAGTCCCTGTCCATCAGCGTAGTGAGATGCTATAGAATCACTACTTGTCTTCTCTGAGTTGTACAGCCCTCCCCGTGCCCCCCCAACATTACATCTGCTAATCGTAATGCCCCTTTTTCCCTCTTATCCCTCCCTTCCCACCCATTTCCCCAGTCCCTTTCCCTTTGGTAACTATTAGTCCGTTCTTGGGTTCTGTGAGTCTGCTGCTGTTTTGTTCCTTCAGTTTTTTTTTCTTAGTTCTTATACTCCACATATGAGTGAAATCATTTGATACTTGTCTTTTTTGGCTTGGCTTATTTCACTGAGCATAATACCCTCTAGCTCCATCCATGTTGTTGCAAATGGTAGGATTTGTTTTCTTCTTATGTCTGTATAATATTCCATTGTGTATGTGTACCACATCTTCTTTATCCATTCATCTACTGATGGACACTTAGGTTGCTTCCATTTCTTGGCTATTGTAAACAGTGCTGCGATAAACATAGGGGTGCATATGTCTTTTTGAAACTGGGCTACTGCATTCTTAGGGTAAATTCCTAGGAGTGGAATTCCTGAGTCAAATGGTATTTCTATTTTTAGTTTTTTGAGGAACCTCCATACTGCCTTCCGCAATGGTTGAACTGATTTACAGTCCCACCATCAGTGTAGGAGGGTTCCCTTTTCTCCACATCCTCGCCAACATTTGTTGTTGTTTGTGTTTTGTATGTTGGCCATCCTCACTGGTGTGAGGTGATATCTCATTGTGGTTTTAATTTGCATTTCTCTGATGATTAGTGATGTGGAGCATCTTTTCATGTGCCTGTTGGCCACCTGAATTTCTTCTTTGGAGAAGTGTCTGTTCAGATACTCTGTCCATTTTTTAATTGGATTATTTGCTTTTTGTTTGTTGATGTGCACGAGCTCTTAATACATATTTTGGATGTCAACCCCTTATCGGATATGTCATCTATGAATATATTCTCCCATACTGTAGGAAGTCTTTTTGTTCTACTGATGGTGTTTAAACAGAATCTTATACTCCCTTGCCATTTCATTCCAATTCTGAGTCCATTTTTTTTTTCAGAACACCAACCAACCGAGAAAACTGGAACGAAGAGGAGAAGATATCATACAGGAACATTGAGCCTAAACTGAGAAGTGAGATGCTGGAGACTGGTAGTATCTCTCCATGTGCTGCTTTCAAGGTTCATAGGGAAAACGTTGCCACGGAGATAAAAGCCCGGGGTGTTGACATCAACTGGTATTGGTGGAGCCACCTAGCCACTAGCCATTAATGGAAAGGCTAGCATGCAGCACTGTTATTTCCTGTGGAGTTACACGTACAGTGTCCCCCGTTTGCAGTTCAGTCAGACCCCATGTGGGACTGCGCTGGCACCGGCCAGGGTGGACCTGAGAGCTCAGCTGTTCCTGCTGGGCTGTCCCAGCGTCCCTCTCAGAACAAGGCCTCAGCAGTGCTCCTGTTAAAAGAGAGAGAATTGTGCTCGAGAGACAGGGGCAATTTTGTATGTAGCTCCATAAGCATGTTTCTGATTTTTATTTTGAGATCTCTTTCAGGAAGATTGATTGAGTCCAGTTACCAGGTTCCTTTGACATTTCATATTTGTAGGTTGCGCCCTGTAGCGCCTAGAAGCTTTACCCTCTAGAGCTGCTCAGCCCTTGGGCTCATGGCAAGGGGTCACAGGGGAGCAGCGCTGGTGCCCGCCGGGAGGAAAGAGGTCTTTTCTGCTTCCGGCCGCAGTGCCCATCTCCACTGCCAGGGCCAGTTGTGGAGCACGTAGGCAGAAGCCTCTGTGCTTTGCACCTGTAGCTGCCGTAGGTGGGGCCGTTCTCTTGCTGGCCTGGCGCGATGGTGGGGGCAGCCAGTTTGCGAGCCAGTGCCAGCGGGGAGGAAGGTGCAGCAGGCCCTCTCACATCACGGTGGGGGGCCTTGGAGATGCGAAGCCAGCCAGGGTGATGGAGCGCCTGGAGCTCCTAAAAGTTCCCCCACCTGCTGGGCAGAGTGCCCTCAGACAATTTTGCACACCTGTCCTTTCTCCTGAGCGGCAAGCTCTGTGCAATCCTTGCCCCTTTAGCAGCTCTCTCGCTGTTAGGGAGTCTCTCTCAGACTGCCCGCCCTTCTTTTGTCCCAGAGCGGATGGATGTGGATCCCTGTGTTGTTCCACAAGTGGTTGAAATCTCAGTCTCTCTAGTATTCCACCTGTCTTAGCTTTCCAACCCCACCAGTCCTCCAGAGCACCATGTAAGGTAGGTTCATGCTCCCAGAGCAGATCTCCAGGGCTGGGTGTTCAGCAGTCCTAGGCCTCCACCCCACTCCCTGGTTCTGTTTTTCTTCCTCCCTCCGGTGAGCTCGGGTGTGGGAAGGGCTTGGGGGTCCCTGTGGATCACGGTTTTGGTACGTCACCCTTCTCCTTGAGGTGACAGCCTGCCCGCGGCAGCCTTCATTCCTGCTGCTCTTCCAGGATTTGGTGTAGTTATACTTCCATATTGTATGTATGTATGTGGTTTTGGGAGGAGGCTTCTGCCTCACCTCTCACGCTGCCGTCTTTAATCCCATCAACCCATCTTTTTTTTTTCAGTTGCACTTGTGTAGGGTGCCTTTTCCCATCCCTTCAACTTGCAGTTTGTCTGTGTCCTTGGATCTCAAGTGAGTCTCCTGTAGGGAGCACGTAGGTCATCTTGAGTTTTCATCTATTCATTTAACTCTGTGTCTTTTAATTGGAGCATTTGAAGTCTTTCCCTTTACTGTGATAATTGATAGCTGTGTCCTTATTGTAGTTTTTAAACTTGATTTCTTCCTTCTTTTTGTTTGTAGTTCTTTGTGCTTTCATCATTGCCCTCCTGGTTATAAGCGATAGCTTTGTTTAGTATTATGCTTTCCTATTTATTTATCTATCTTTCTATTTATTTATTTATCTTGTTGATTTTATCATGTTCTGTCATTAGGCACACATTTATTCCTCTGTCTCCTCAGTTTTGATTCCTTGTGTTTGTTTCTGTGAGTTAGCTATGTCTTTGGGTCGTGAGAGGAGTGGCCTTGGGTGGGAACATCTCCTGGGTAGGTGGCACGAGTCTGCTGGGTGTGGATGGCGGGCTGGACTCTTGAACCAGTGCGGGCTGGGGCCCTCTGGGTGCTCTGCCCTGGGGCTGGCCCTGTCGGGGCAGCTGTGTGAGCTGTGGGGCGTATCCGAGGCCCCACACTGGGAGCACCTTGGCTGGCCTGCGGGGGTTGAGGCAGGTGCATGCCCAGTAGTAGGTCTTTGTGCCTGCGTGCCGATGTCACCTCAGTGTCCCTGCTTGGTTGCCCATGTCCAGAGAGCATGTGTAGTCACAGGTTAAGGGAGCCACCTTTTGGGGACACGCAGGGCTGGTGTGGGCTAGTGGCTCGTGGGCTTGGTGAGGTCGCAGGCCAGCTAGCTTGCAGGGAATTTGCTCCCCTCTGCTGTCAAGGTGGAGGCGGAGTTTCAGTGCATTTAGGCATTTAGATGTGAGTGAGGTCTATCTGAAATGGAATAGTAGCGTTTAGAGCTATGTTTCTGTTCATATGAAAAGGGTGCTGAGCATAAAGAGTTGGGTGATGGTGGCAGGAATTCTAGGAACGTTTATGTCCTTGCATTTATTTATTTCTGTTTAGGGAAGTGATTCTTAAGTAACTTTTTACTCATGTGTGAAGGTGGTGTATAGGTCATCTCACATCAGTCATTGTGAGATGAAGTGATATAGTAGAATTAAAGCCTGTACACCTTGGCCTGATACATAGGAGACACACTGTGGGTGCTGTTTGTTCTCCTGTCCTGGCTTATTACCTTAACTAACGTGGTGGTTCAGAGTGGTCCCAACGACATTTCGAGCAAGATCTTTCAAAAATTGCATAGAAACACTTGGCAAGGATATCCCTAGAGGCTAGTGGAAAGTTTTACTCTTTCTGGTCATTGCTTGTTTGCAAGTTGTTTGCTCTATCCCACGTTCCTTTCTTTCTTTTGCAGCTCTTGTGATTGTAGACCGATAGGGGCAGTGGTGTGCGTCTGTGCTAGATGAGCCCTTTGTGGCTGTTTGGGGGCCGTGCCTGGTGCCGAAGCCCACGCACCCCACCCCCGGCTGATGCTCTGTTCATCCCGCACCTTCTGTGAACACCACATGTGCTTTGTGAAGGGGCCCGGGTGAGGTTTGTTCAAAGACATGGAGCAGCAGGAGGTGGCTGGGGGAGAGGTCCTGCAGGAGGGGGCTCAGGCAGGCTCCTCCCTGCTGTGTAGGTCCCTCCGGGTGCCCCACTGGTCGCCTCCCTTCCTCGGGTCTCAGTGGCAGTGTGTCCCTGTGGGCCCTGTTTCACAAACAAGGCTGAGACTTAACAGAGACCCCAGGTATTGGAAACTGCAGCCCATGCTTTAAAAAAAAACATGCATAAGTTGTGCTCCCGGTGTCCCCCTCATAGGGAGTGGACTTCAAAGTGCAGTGATGGATGGACACAGATACCTGTGCAGACACCTAAGCACAAATACCTATGCATAGGCTCTCTCCATCTGTCGTCTATGTGCATATCTGTTTACCTATGTTAGTCTACTCAAGCTGGTAACCAAAGTGTCATATAGAGTGGAGGCTTAATCCGTAGACATTGATTTCTCGCTGTTCTGGAGGCAGAAGTCCAAGAGCAAGGTAGATAAAGTTACTGGTGATGTCCCTTCTGGCTTGCAGACGGCCACATTCCTGCTGTGTCCTCACAGCGTGGAGAGAGAGAAAGCTCTGTCCTTTCTTTTATAATAGCACTGATTGCATAATGGCAGCTCCACACACACCCTCATGATTTCTTCTGAGCCTAATTACCTCCCAAAGGCTCCACCTCCCAATACCATCACAGTGGGGGTTAGGGATTCAACCCTGACTCAATTCAAATATGAATTTGTGTGTGTGGTAGGGGGGGTTGGGGAGGAGGGGGAGATGGTGAGGTGAGGGCCCAAAAGTTCAGTCCATAACTTTGAATCTATTTATCTATCTATCTATCATCTATATTTATCTATCAATCATCTATCATCTATCTAATCTAGCGTCTATATCTGTCTATCTATCTATCTAATCTTTTTATATACCCATCTATCCTTATTTTCAGAACAGTTAACAACATAGCTTATATATCACTTCCCTACATTATGTTTCCAGAAATCTGGCAAGGTAACTAGGCCGTAGAGACCGCACTGGGTTCACTGAGACGCTTACAGGTCGAGTCAACTGCATGTGATTACAGAACCAGTAAATGGTGCAGGGACTTCAACCCTCTCTCTCGGTCCTCTTTTCCCTCCTAACCACTTGCTGACTGTATTCTAGCCACATTCGTTGACTAACTGCTCCCTGAAGACCACAAGTGTCCTTCCTCTGGGCTTTTTCAGTAATTGATCCCATTATCTGGAATGCTTTTTCCTCAGCTACCTGGTTCAGTCACCTCTTTCTAGACTGTTCAAGTCCCACCGCCCTGGTGAGGCTTACCCTGTCCACTGTTTATATTGAATGCCCTGCTTTTCTCTGCCTGTAATCTCAGTCCTCCATATACTGCTTTATTCTTCATAGTGTTTGTTACCAGCTAACCTACCAGAACACTTACAGATGTTCATTGTCTCTTTCCTCCCCTCCAACTAGAATGTAGTCTCCACAAGTTAGGAATTCCGCCTGTATTAAGTCTAGTGGAGACCCTGCAGACTCTAGGGTCAGTGAGAAGTGGGCACGGGGTAACTCAGTGTGGTTTGACATTTCAGCAGTTTAGGTTAGAGTCAGACCAGTCATTAAAGAGGACCTTTTCTGATATTTTCTAAGCAAGCTTAAATTTTAGATAATCATACAGCAGGCAGGAGCACTTCCTTCTGTCGTTCCTCCAGCTTCAAGGACTTGGGTGCCAAATCCGTTCCTTTGTGGAGAAGTGGGAATGTGTGAGGATGATTGGCCAAAGTGTAAATTACATAAGACACACACACACACACACACACACACACACACACACACACACACACACACACACACACACACACACACACACACACACACACACACACGTCTAAAAACCAAAATGATAAGAGTGGTTTCCTGTGTCACAGCAGGGATTCCCTAGCCTCCAGCAAGATCAGAGCATAAGCCGACCTGGTCTCCCTCCTCTATCACTCATGTATGTAACTTCTTCCTCTGTAGCTGAGTCAAAGAGTAAACAGAGCAGAGGAATATTAGCAAGAACAAGGTTTAATGTGAATATTTAACATACACATGTAATCTGGGAAAGATAAGGGCCCATTTTGTTAAATGGATAGGAGGAAATGAAGTTCCTATAAACAGCCATAGGCACCTTAGTAGTTCCAAGACTAGAGAAAACTGTCCTTACAACATGCACATTCCTGAAGTGCACGATCCTGGCTTTCTGTAGGAAGAGAGCAGGTCGAGTTTCCCATAAAGTCAAGTCCATTCATGCTACATACAGATTGCAGACAAACATCTTCTCCATATTGAGATTCATGATAGAAGGACGGATTCAAGCGGTGGTTCCTGTGAAGCTGTGATCAGTACAGGTTGTGCCCAGAGCACAGGAGTGACTGGCCAGGAGCCTCCAAACACGCTGCTGGAGCAATGGGGGGCAGGTTTTGGGCTGAGAATAGACTAGTTTCTAAAAATGAGGTACTGTCCCCTGTTGCACCATCTGCATTTTGTTGGCTAGCAGGGCCCCAGGAACCCTGCATTGATGGGGTCCATGAGGATGTCCAGTCATAGCAGGAGGGGTGTTATCGCCCATACCTCCACCTGTGCCCTGGGTAAGGGGGCTCCAAGTGATGTAATGGCAGGTGGTGACACAGGGGCCTCCTATTACAGGTGAGATGTTTGCCTTCACCTATGTCACTTGTGTTTTGGTCTGGTGGCCCCAGCTGTACTGATGGAGTACGTGAACACCAGGTCCTTCAATCACGGGAGTGATGTTGTCCCCTACTTTTGTGTCACCCGCTTTCTGGGCAGGTGTGCCCCAGGTGCTTGGGATGATG
This sequence comes from Smutsia gigantea, assembly GCA_032199065.1. Classification (NCBI taxonomy): domain Eukaryota; kingdom Metazoa; phylum Chordata; class Mammalia; order Pholidota; family Manidae; genus Smutsia; species Smutsia gigantea. The sequence continues at coordinate 19,766 of JAVSCE010020750.1, read as the reverse complement.
GTGGCGCTAGAAGTGGAGAGATAACAGGGATAGTGCTGGCACTTGGAGTTTCAGTGGCCGTGGTAGGCCCAGGAGAGCCCCAGCTGCCCTGATGGAAGGCGTCAACAGCTGTGTTTCTTGACACACATCTCTTTCCCACGATGGTGGTTTCTCCACACGTAGGAGGTCGTACATGTCCAGGGGGGCTCCAGGCACATTGATGGAATGTGGAAACACTAGGGCCTCCCATCACGGGAACAGTGGTGTTGCCTCCCATTGCTGCACCGTCTTTGTTTAGGACATGCTCGGACTTAAGGTGGTATTCCTAGGGTGTCCTACGACTGAGGTGGTTGCCTGTCATCCTGAAGCAGCCGTACTATGGCCATACAGAGCCCAGGTTGTCAGGCCACCAGGAGAAACAAGTGGGGCTATGTGCCCTCTTCCTGGGTGATGTCTGATTGCGTACTTGGGATGCATGTGAATGAGTGGGGCCTCGGGCAGATACACTGAGCCCAGGTCTCACTCCACCCATGGGGGCTGCAGGAGCTGGCCACACAGGTGGGCCTGGTGTGGCACCTGTGAGCAGTGAACTCCTGTTCCCCCTGCCGGGCATCCTGGTGGCCCCTCTAAGCCCACTGGTGGCGGCTGTGGTGCTGGGCATACCAGAGACTGGAGGGACATTCGCAGTGGTGCCAGATGCCAAGACTGGTGATGTGAGACCTGTGAAACTTGACTGCATTCTGTGGCTGCTGGATGACTGGGCAGCAGGAGAGCCTGGGGCCATCCATTTTCCCAGCAGGTGCAAGTGTTCAGGCTGCTACCCACCACAGTTTCCAGAAGTGCTGGGAACAGGGATTGCTGGGTTAAAGAGATGGGTGGAAACTGCACTTTGTCTGCTGCCTGCTTTGGGATGTAAAGAGGTGGGGACATGGGCTGAGGCCATACTGCCACTGCGTGGTTTGTTCTGAGATCCAGGAGATGCCATGTAAACTGAAAAATGAATCTTCCCAGGTCAGGGAGACTGGAAAAAGCCTGGAAAGGTGTTGTATCCAAAGCATCATCAAAACTAGGGTTGAAGTTGGCAGCTCTGCTGCCCATGGCATTGTGTGGGACTGAAGACGCCATGAGGGATGAGCCAGGCGCCCTGGGGAGAGGGGTGTTCAGAGTAGACATTGGGGGAGAGGTGAAGATGACAGCTAGGAAGGGGGAGCCGTATCCATGTCCATCAGGATCTGAAGTAGGTGGGAAGTCAAGCCTGCAGGTGCCTGGGCGGTAGTAGTGGGAGGGCCTGCAGTGGAGGTGACTGGGGACACTGAGAACAGGGTTACTGAGGGAAGGCCCTGGAACAGGGGTGGGTAAGAAACAAGGATGGGGAGAATCTATGCACATAGGTGATTGGGAGTCCCTTACCCAGGAAGGCTGCTGGGAGGACATGGTTGAGGTGCTGGGAGGTGTGGGGAGGTCAGAAGTGTGAGATGCTGTATCTGTGACTGACTGACAAGGGCCTGCATTCTCCTTGGGTGGAATTCCTGCTACAGGATTGGGCCTAAGAGAAGGAGCAGCCTCAGCAGGAACAGGGAGAGGAGGAGAGTTAGGGGCCATGTTTCTTGTCTCCTGATCAGTATGGGGTTTGGGGGAAGGTGGGATCAGGGGCCTGGCAGACAGGCCATCCAAGTCGGTGGTGGTAGTAGGGACATCTAAGGTGTGACTGGTCGAGGGCAGGGAGCCTGCATTCTCCGGGGCAGGTGGGGAGAAGGAAGGGGCCAGCTGAGGGGCACTGCCGTCAGCCATGCCCTCTGTTTTATCCTCTGAGTACTTGTTTCTCCAACAGTCGGTGCTGTTCTCCACAGTGCCCAGTTCTTCTGCAATAGCTAAGTGAGGAAGTTTAGGATGTTGGGGGAGCTCGCTGTGACCCCACGGCGCTCGTAGTGGCCATGGCAATGGCAGCGTCAGAAGCACGGGTATTTTCCTTTTGCGGGGCCTCCCGTGGGCAGGTCCCGGTGAGGGGCCCCTTGGAGTGTCAAAAGGATCTGTGCCCTGCATCCTCTTCCCAGATGCTGGTGGGTCTGCAGCGCCCGGCTGATGACCTTCACCCGGCACTTCCTCTGCTGACCTCCCTGGCAGCTGGGAACAGCACAGGGTTGGGTCAGAGGGCACTGCTGCCTCTGGATCAAGCTTCTCAGGAGGCAGATCACCTCCAGACGTGTGGTCTGCAGAGGAGGAGCTGATCTGGGTGGTCTCTCTTAAGCTGTCTTCTGGGAGCTTAGGACGGTTCAGAGGCCTAGGACTGCGCTCTGGGGAAGTGGGAACTCTGCTGGTGTCTAGGGGCCTAGATGTTGATGATGGACCCCCACTGCCATGGGGCCCCTGTTATCATGCTGCCATTTTCTCTCTGCTTGATCATTCTCCTTCTCTGTCATCCCCTTTTTGGGCTCTTTTGGGACCTCCACCTGTGGACGAGGAAGTGGGAGGTCACTAGCTGGCGCTGGCTTCCTAGCCTTGACTACCTGTTCAGGTGGCAGAGCACATTTTCACCCTGAAGGAGCCATTTTTGTGGTTCTTGGGTGTCCAGACATCTTGGAATTATGAGCTGAGAGCGTGGGCTTCTTTGGCGGGTCCCTCTGGTTCACGGAGGGCAGGACCCTCAGAAGGGAGGATACTACCTCTGAGGCTTGATGGAAAAGCCAGCTAGTAAAGGCACAGGGTCCCAGTGGAACAGCTTGCGACCAGGGCATTTGGCAGGTGCAGGGGCTGCAGGGTGCTCCCTGGCAGGAGGGGCAGTGTCCTGGATGGGAAGGACCAGTGGGTGAAGAGGGTGGGGCTGGGGAGGTGGCAGGGTGGGGCACGAAACTTAACAAGGAAATTGTCCACACAGAAAATGGGTTGTGTACCAAACGATCTGAGAATAGGGTACGAAGCTAAGAGAGGGTCTCCTTTGCTTCTAACTTGTCTCAGGCCAAGCATTCAGTGAGCTGCCCAGCTAGGGCAACTGTGATGCCACCCAGGGCTGTGAGCACTGCTGTGAGCACACCAGCCTCACCCAGAGGAGACCCTGTCAAAGGTCACAGGGCGTGGCACCAACACCAACCCCAGTAGAATTCCTAGCACCCAGGACTGCCTGCTGAGGGCTGCAGTGCCCATGTCTGTCAGAGCACAGCCCACCTGGCTGCTGGCTCTGCACGTGCTCAGCACCTGGGGTGCGGTGGCCCTTGCTGTGCCCCCGTGGTCCCGGAGGCCAGGGCCTGCTCACAGCCCAGCGCGGAGCCACCCAGAGGCTTCCAGGGCACAGCCAGTCCTCCCCCAGGGCCTTTCAAGCTTCTCTGGGAGGCCTGGAGCCAGGCATGCCTACTCTGCCATGGCTAGCCAAGTGGGTGACTTCTGAGGAGGGGACCCCATGACTTCCCTTTTTAGCTACCCCGCAGGTTCTTTCTTCGCTTCCCAGAAAGTGTAGGTCAGGGACCACCAGGTTTCAGCATAGCAACATCCCGCATTCTGACAGCCTGGCAGCCCAGATTTTCTCTTTGGTCTAGTTTTGGGCCTGTGCCTGGGATATGAATAACACAACACAGTAAACTGGGAAACACATTTTATTTTTAAATGCATCTCCTTTAGACTCTTCCCAATGTTGTCGCCGTTCTTGCCGTCAGCCAAGCTGGAAGCTTCCGGGGCAACCTCGCCTCCTCTCAGCAGTCAACCTGTCCATTCCCGACCCTGACAGTTCATCCTTTATGTTACAATCTGTGAACCTCATTTCCATGTCAGTAACCCTGCTTCTAGTTCCTTAGGTCTTTCCTGCTGGACCTAGTCCTTGCTCACTGTTTTATTGTAGAAGCATTGACATTGTTACAGAATAAAATTTGAAATTCTCCGGCTACACTCACGGTCTGGCCTTAACTTAGTCTACATCTCCATCCCTATGAGACAAGCTCCCTGCTCCTTAAAAACATCTTATCTCATGCTTTTTCATCTCTGTGAATTATTTCCTCTGGGGGTTCCCACCTCTTACCTCTTGTTATTAAGACATTTCACCCAAGCAAAACATGTATCGTTGAAAACCCATGTCTCTAGTCACCTCCTCTTTGAGGCTTCCCGTGCACTCTCATTTAGGTGTGCCCTCTTCTCCCTTCTCCGTACTTCGTGAGAACCTCCCTTAATCAAATATGAAAACGTAAGCTCGTGCAAATCACTCTTCAGATAACGGGATCTACCGACACAGTGGTAACAGTGAATGACTGGACTTGGCTTCAAAGCTCAGCCGCCCCTTCAGTCGTACCTGATGCTGCTCGCTCATTCACCAGCCATTTATTGTGTTCCAAGCAGTGCGGAATATAAATGCAGGCAAGATGCTACCGACAACCCCTCAGTCCCCGCAGTATATCTCCAGGAGCTTAATGAGAGGCCCAGCGAGGCATGCCCACATCCTCTTTTTAACAGCACAGAACACAGATGCTGACAAAGCATTGCCAGTGAATCTATGGTATGGCATCAGTTGTATGATGCTTTCAACTCTCAGGAACATTTATTTGAGAATCTATGGTTTATAGTAATATTTATCATTTCTACATACACCCACTGTGCTACTTAAGTATGATGTAAACAATCTTAAGTCTTAATCAGCATTATATTTAGAAAATAATATTATGGACTTTACATTACAAGTTTATTATAAAGTACATGACTCAGTGCTTAAGCACTCATGGACATTCCCATCTCCCCTTAATCCTTAATAGTTTAAATCAGTGTTTCTCAAACTATCGATGGTAAAGACAAGTTTGAGTTTTTTTTTCCTGACCCATTGCAGCCTGCTACGTGGTCTTACTGTTCACGGCTTGCACCACAGATGACTTATGTGAATTTGACAACGTTCTGACTGGGTAATGCTTTGCTAATGAATTAAGGATGGTGATCACACTCTTAGGTGACTAAAGTGGTATAAAATTTTTAAACACTCTTAATTTCTATTTTAATCTCTGTCTAGTCAGTCTGTGGTGAATACTGGCCACAGACCCCCTACTTTGAGTTCTGCTGACTTAAGATATCACCAAACATTTCCATAATCAAAAGAATGAGAAAATTCAGAATTATTATGTCATCAGATTTTATTTTTTGAAATCTTACACTGAAGACGAATCTGGTCCATCCTAGGGCTCTGCTTCTAATAATAATATAAACACATGCCTGTTCTTTTTCAGTGTTCCTGGTTTGGGGCAGTTCTCCTTTTCCCTTTATTTGGCTGGGGGTCAGTATCTGGGGTTTGCAATATCTGTAGCATCCATTTACTCATCTTGTATTGTTGAGAAGCAGAAACAAAAACAACCACTGAAATAAACTGCTTTTATACTTTTCAGGAGAATCTTTTTTTATTTCAAGAAAAATAAGGATCGGCTCTTTATCTCTGGCTGCTCATCAGATTGTGTGAGTGGCCATGCCTGAGAAAGAGAAAAGGAAAGAGAATGAACTGGGGTATTAAATAACTGTTTTCACATGGCTGGATTTTTCTCCTTTCAGGTATCAATCATGGAGCTCTTAATGACCATAACATTTTAATAGAGTCCAGCAAGTCAGCATTTGGAGATGCTATACAGCAAGTATGTGGGATTTTAGACTTTGATGATATGAGCTATGGCTACTACGTGTTTGAAGTGACAATCACCATCATGTACGTGATGATGAAAGTGAGAATCCTATGCATGTAGGAGGTCATGTCCTTGCAGGGTTTGAAAGTATAATCCCATTGACACGCATAGAGAGGGGTGCTTTGTTTCTAGTTGTATGCAGTTGCTTTTGTCAGTCACTTGTCATAGCTGCATACTCTTACCAGCTCCACCCAGAGAATGAAGAATATCTCATGATTACTGCAGAAAGTGGGTGGAAACACTTAACAGCAAATGTTTTAGATGGGCCAGAAAGATGTAGAAGGAATCTTGTTTTAAACTGCCAAGTCCTATGAATCTGGGAATCTCCATGTGAGTAGGTCAAAGTTCACATTAATTTGGATAATTAAAAACCCAACACCTCCTTAGCTGGATTTTTTCTGAGAGTGGTGCCTCTGGTTTCTACAGCAGCCAGGGCCTCCTGAGAGCACCCAGATGTGTTTTCCACAGGCCGTCCGTTGACTGTGTGGGCTCCAAAGCCCAGCCCTGAGATTCTCTGGGGTGGCACGCCTTGTATCTCCATGGGGGAGGGGAGTGGAACCCCATTTATTATGTCTATCTGCAGTCTGTGAAAATCCCACCCACAAGGGAAGTGACCATGTCAACCACTAGTGCTGAATAGATTGTGTTGGCTATAAATTCTCACTCCGTATATCTATCCTTGTGTCTCTTTGTCTGTCTCTTGCACACACACATTTCATAAAAGGGACACATATGCATCTGATAGTCATGGGGGAAAAGAACATTTTGAAACATAGGGTGGATTTCAGTAGTTCTTTTCCTTGATTCCTTCCTTCTGCTTGAAGTTACTTCCCTAGCACTCATGAAAGAGCGTTTCTGGACCCACTAGATTTCTGCCTATGTTTCACACATGTATGTGATCAGAGCCTACAAGTAATAAAATAAGTCTTATATTTGCTAATTGAATGTATATACAGGCACATTATGTCTGCCTCTGTACCTACATCTGCAACCTCCTTCATATGTCTATAGAGCATATCTCTCTGTAGGTGTATCTATTCTTTCCTCCACATATCTCCTCCTCTAGGCTCCTTTTCTCCATGTTGCTGTAAGTAGAGTTCTTATCAATAATTTCTGAGGACAGAGGGTAAGAGTCTGTTTCAGGGGCCAGACATGGTGATACATAGCTTCTGAAACAAGAGGCTGTCCTCTGTGGCCTCAGGACAAACGGACTTTAGGTGTGGCAGGGAAAGCCACAGGGAAAGGATGGCTCTTAGTAAGGTGGGCCTGTGGGAATTAGAAAAGTTTAGTTTGCTGAAGTAGAATTCATTTGGAAAATTCCTGCATTTCAGGGATTTAGGAAGGAGAATGTCTGAGAGGCTGGGAATTGACTGATTTTGAGCAGAGTACATGATGCACAGAGAATGTGTTCACCATTTCCTTCCAAATTCAATAATTGATGCAGGTGGTATGAGACTGAACTTCTCTGTTACGATGGTGCATGGGGAAAATATGGTAAAAGACTTTGAAAGCCTTCAGATAAAAAGAGTATTATATTTCACTCATATTTTCATGATTCTGGTGGTCAGTAAAGCACACTAACAGAAGTCTTAGAATTTTCCGGAATTTGTGGCACATCTCTAGTGATAAAGCCCTTCCATTGTTTTTCTCTTTTCCACCCTTGTAGTGACATTCTCTTGGAGATCTCAACTTTCAGTCTCAAATCAGTATATTTATTTGTTTTTTTCCCATTGACGTGGGACAAAGGAATCAATCCTGCCTTGTGATCAGCCAGTATCTGATGGATCACTGGCTTCTCACTTTTATTTATCCTCTGACTCTTTCTCTTGAATCATTTCTAGTGCTGGGAAATTTATATTTTCCTTTCAGCTCTGTTGACCATTTTAAGAATTCTTATAAATTTTGAGGCTTTTTAATTGCCTGAATTAAAACAGTTATTGGAATATGTATTCCTCTAAAAGCATAAACATCCATATTGTCCTCATGAGTAAAGCATTTCACCTATACATTCTATAACAGACAGTAACGTCTCATGAGACATCCTGAGCTTGACTTGAACACCTCTCTAGTTTATCGTATAATTATTCATTGTGTGATTATTTTCTTAATATTTGAAAGTATTTTTATATTTTGAATCATTTTTTGATTTTATAATCTTCTACTTTGGTGAATACTACCTATTGATGGCCAGAATCAGTATTTTTCTGTAACATTAAGTTAGTATTGGTAGAATTAGTTACACTCTTCTACACTTTTCTGATAGACGGTCCTTTGACTCTATAATCATCATGATTCTCCTTGGCACCTCAGTGTCTCTGTAGAGTAACCTCATTTTGATCTTTATATTTAATACAATGATATTTTAAATGATATTAAGTGAAATGTGTATGTTGCTGTGTGTTACTTGTTGCTCACACTTTAAAGTGGTAGCTGAGATTGTCATCGCAGAGTGCAAGAACATACAACTCCTGGGGTTTCTGCTTGGATGAAGTTGATGATCTTTTTTAGGCCTAAAATTTGCCTACTTAAAACATCTTCTATGGTATTTGAAAATAATGTATATCTTGTGTTTACTTGTCAAAATGTTTTGCATTTGTTTATCCTTTTAACTAGTCAAACTTTCTAACAAAGTTGTTATATACCAACACAGTTGATTTCTATGATGGTCTTAATGTCACTAAGTAGTTATTCATAATGAAAACTGTCTTTTACAGCATTTTAGGTCCTCAGTAAAATTGTAGGAAGGTACCAAGAGTTTCCCAGATTTCCACCTGGGATGCAAGACTTGTGTAACATTCACAAATCAGTCAATATGATACACCACATGAGTAGAATGAATAATAAAAGTCACTAGATCATCTCAGTAGATGCAGGAACAGCATTTCACAAAGTTTGACATCTATTCATGATAAAAATGAACAGTAAAAATAAGTATAGGAAGAACTTACCACAACATAACTAAGGCCCTTTATGAATGCCTTTCAATAAGGGGGGAAGACTGTACTCTTCCCCTCTAAGTTCTAGCAGAAGGCAAGGATGCCCACAATTTTCACTTCTAGTCTAAGCAGTACTGGACATCCTAGCAACAGCAATTAAGCAAAGGGAAATAAAGATGCATCAGAATCATAACAGAAGCAGTAAAATTGTCTCTTTATAGATGAAATGATCCTATATGTGGAAAACCCTAAAGATTCCATTAAAAATACCAGGGTTAGTACTAATAATAAATCCAGGAAAGTTGTATAATACAAAATCAACATACCAAAATCAGTTATGTTTTGTTACATTACGAATGCTATATCCAAAAACTGATTCAAGAAAACAACCTTATTTACAAAATAGCATCAAAAGTTCTAAAGTACTTATGAACAAATTCAGCCAAGGAGGTGAATGATCTATACACCGAAAAGGGTATGACTTTGATAAAAGAAATGGAAGAAGACATACATAAGTGGAAAAATATCCTGGGTTCTTTTACTGGAAGAACTAATAATTGTTAAAATGTCCATACTACTTGATGATTTGCAGATTCAATGCGATCACTGTTAAAATTCCAGTGGCATTATTCACAGAAAAAGGTATAAAAGTTTTATGGGACAACAAACACTGCAAATAGCTAACACAATATTGAGTAAGAAAAACAAAGCTGGAGCATCACACTTTGAGATTTCAAATTAGTATATTTTCGTGTGCTCATTGGCCATCCATTTGTATAATTTATTCCTGTAGCCTGAATTGGTATAACTAATAATTGAAGTCTCTCTGATAGAACCTCTTATCTAAATTAGTTTGCTTATAACATTTTTCAATGTTATAAGTGATTTTTTCCATGAATGATGATTTCATTTAATTTTTATTATATGGGTTGATGTGAATTGATTATCTTCTTGGCATGTCCTGTATTTCTGAAGTAAACCATTCTCTGTGTTTTTGTATGCTTATACACTATTATGTCCAGATTAATACCTTACATTGGCTTAATTTGAAAGATTTGGTATAATGTATGTAATTAATAGCCACTGAAAATCTTTCAGTGGCTTTTCTTTTATTCCTGACTTATTTCCATCTTAAAATTATGGGAAAAGAGTTGCTTAAAACATTCATAATTTTTGGTTAATGCTTCTAAATCCTTAATTTGTTTATGATTTTCTACTTCCTGATTCCCCTTAGTACAGTTTTGTTATTCTGTATTTAACAGATATCACTTCTTCCTCTCAGTTTCTAGTTTATTAGTATAAAGTTGTTTATATCAGTCTCAAGAAGTTTAAACAATCTCTGTTCTGCGAATGGTTTTATCTACTTTATTCTTAATATTGTTTGTGTGTCTTTCTACATTTTTCTCATTATTGCACTATTTTATTAATTGTATTCATTTTATCTTAGTACATGTCTTACCTGTTCTAAATTGTATTAGTAATGTAATACGTTGTTATTATACATTAACTGCATCAATCATGTATGTTTTTTAAACTCCAGAGTCTGACATCTAGAACAGTCAGACATCTTTTACTGTAATATGAGATTTCCTCTCTACTCTTCAATCAAATACAGTGCACATCTTTGATACTGAGCATTTTCATTGTCTTTTAGTGAAAAAATTGTAATTATTCATTAGAAATATTGCCCAGTTTTAAAGTTTTTAATATTTAAGAATTCCTTAATGTACTGTTTCAAAATATTATTACTTAATGACTTAGCAAAGTTAGTCTTTGATTAAAATATTTCATATTAAAACTTTATTTGATATCAATTTATTTCAATCATTTAATATGTACTTTCAGTGATTAAACAATTTATTGTGAATAAAACCTAGGTTCAGTATGTTGACTATAGGTCAAGTTTGTCCATCATATTCAAATTTTTGAATCCTTAATAAATTTCATCTGCTTTATCTACCAATAATCACAAAAGGTCTGTTAATGTTCTTCATAAGAATATCCTAGTTTATGTCATGATTCTGTCTAATTTGCTTTCCTGGATACTTCAAACATCAGTACCTCACACCACGCTCCCCGCCACCCACAAACGAAAGGAACAATGACCTTCACTGCCAGATGCCCTTTCCTCAGCTCCTCCCCGAACAGGGAACAGCCCCACCATAGATTCATTCCCAAAGTTCAGAGTAGGTGGTTCATGCTTACGCCTTTCTCCTCAGTAGGCCGGCTGGAATCACTGCTTAACACTGACTATTCTTTCAAAGAGCTGCAAAGCCTAGTTTGTTTCTTTATGACTCATATTCATTAGCTGCAAACTGAACCTTAAATATAACCTCTCATATGCTTCTTGTACTCACTTTGCTCTGCTCAGGTCATTCTGTTGTAACCCAGGAATATCTGAAATATGCCATTTTCCAACCGAATAAGATAATATATTTCAATGACTTTCTTCTTAGGATTTAATGCAAAATGGCAACACATGCTCCTAGATGTCCTGTGTTGTCTAACATTCCCCTCATGCTCCATCCCAGGCCCCTTGAGGCAGAGTCACTGTTTTCCCTTCACACTTTCTGACCATCACTCAAGCTTTTCCATTTCATTAAACTCCTCTTACAGTTCTGTGCCCAGCTGGTTCTAGGCCAATTTTAATTCGTTGCTTTAAAGATATATATACCTGTATAAGCTTTCTGTCATCTCTTTATTATTAGAGGCCATATATTCAAAATGAATTCTTAGACTGAATTCACCATTGCAACATTTAGTCACTTGGCAATTATGAAAGCATTTTCAAAATATTTCCCTTGTACTTGCCATTCCTGTCACGCAACATCATCTATGAGGGCAGAACCTGGTGTGTTGTTCACATTCCGTAATATGACTGCACCATGGGGCTTCACCCTCTGAGTGGGACCCACGCAGGAAGGGGTTGAGGGGATGGTGGTGGACCATCTGGATTCAGGCAGGGCAACCTTGGTGGGGGTGGGGGTGCATGTGGGCTCAGGGAGCGTGGCCTGGTGGGGCTGGGGGTGCTTATGGATTCACGCAGGGCAGCCTGGTTGGAGGATGGTGTGCATGTGTGGACTCAGACAGTGTGGCCCGCACAGGTAATACCCCCATGCACTAGGCCAGCATTGACCTCCAGCCACTGGGCAGAGGTCAATGAGACTAATGAGACAGGACTTTTGAAGATCAAGAGCAAGGGGTGCACCAGCCCAGCACCCCTGAGGCCTTGCCAAGTCCCCAAGCGCCCAGGACAGTGGATGGGCCCACGTTCCCAGCCTTCAGGTTCCCTAACAGTGAGGCCAGGGCTTGCTCACTTCAGGCAGGCCCTAAAGGGGCACACCTGCAGAGAGCTCCTGGCCAGCTCACCTGTCCTATCACCTGTTTCAAAATTTAAGGCCCTGCTGGCTCAAGATCTGAACCTGCAGTGAAATGAGTTTGCGTCTTGTGATGTATTTAGCAAAACCAAGGAGAACCTGCACTAAGGGTAAGTAAGGGTACTGAGCAAAGATGCGGGGGATGTGCAATGTGCTTGAAAAACTGCTCGGGGGAGATAATGTACCATGAAGGTGCATAGATGAGTGGTTTGAAGTAGACTGCACTGAGAATCTTTCAGATTACAGTTCACCTACCTGTTTTATAGGTTTTCTTGAATTTTCATGATGAAAAACCCAGAGGATATGAGAATCTGCTTCTGGAAAAATAAAAACAAAACTGCAGACATAACTCATGCAGAAATCTGAGTTCTGTGAGACTGGGTAATGCAGAGATGGACACAGAACTCAGTATACCAAACATACATATAAAGGATACATGGGGATTTTGAAAACCCTCACAGTCATCTACATAGATGATACTGCTAAACTTTTTATATTCAAATGCCAAAGTTAACTGGCTTAAAAGTTGATGTACTTTTTATTAAATTCTCTAGAGCTGCAGAACTATTTGTGTTTTAATTTTTTAGCTTGGTGTCTGTATTTTCCTTCAACATAGTGTTTCTGCATTCATCTATTCTTAAATTGAAGACCACGTAATTTACTTCTTATAAATTGAAGTCTTAACTGTAAAACCAAGACATGTATTCAGCAAAAAAACATTCTGTGAATGTAGGTCATGATATCAGGGCTTTTTTTTTCTCCCCAAAAGTGGAATATACAGTTCTACACAGGAAAACTAAATTATATTAATGTTTTAAAATAAAGATTTCATATTATTTTGATGCAGTCCAAATAGTAAATCAAAGTACATAATTGTACTTTAAATAATTAAATTAGTATTGCAATTTATTAAAAATATTGTTTCCTCTTAAACTGCTCAATGGCTAACGGGCAATGAATCAGCTTGCAGCTGTGCAACTTTTGAAAACTGAATTACAATTTTAAGTGTTGCCAGCTACAATAACTTTGTATTAACTGATATTTGGGTTTGTTCTCATATAATTATTTTATTATGTTCTGTATCTCCAAAACGTTTTCCCACATCTGTGGAAAATGTTTAGCTGGCACTGCAGGATGCTTACTACATAAAGGCACTACTTCCAAGACCAGGAGGCATAGCTGATGTATCTAATACATAGAAACAAACACAGAGAACCAGAGAGAGGAGGAGCCAGAGGAATATGTTCCAAGCAAAAAGAACAAAACACCACAAAAAGTGCTAAATTAAATGAAGATAAGCAATCTACCTGATAAAGAATACAAAACAATGGTCATAATGGTGCTAATAGAACTGGGGAAAAGGATAGATAATCTCACGGAGGACTTCAACCAAGGGCTAGAAAATATAAAATCGAACCAGTCAGAGCTGAAGAATACAATAGGAAATGAAAACACAATAGAGGGCGTAAATAGTAGGCTGGAGGATGCAGAGGAAAGAACACGTGAGCTGGAAGACAGGGTGGTGGAGAGTGACCAAGCTGAGGAACAGAGAGAAAAAAATTTCTAAAATGAGAAGACATGAAAAGATCTCTGTGACACATGCAAACAAAACAATGTTCTCATAATAGGGGTTCTGGAAGCACAGAGAGCCCTTAACAAGATGAACCCAAGGAGGTCCACACCAAGACAGATAGTAATTAAAATGGCAGAGATCAGCGATAAAGACAGAATCTTAAGAGCAGCAAGAGAAAAGCAGACAGTCGCCTACAAGGGAAACTCCACAAGGCTTTCAGATTTCTCAGCAGAAACTTACAGCCCAGAAGGAAGGGGCATGAAATATTCAAATTACTGAGAGGAAAAAATGCCTACAACGGAGAATATATACTCCCAAGCAATGTTAGCATTCAGAATTGAAGGAGAGAGAACAAGTTTTCCATAGAAATCAAGGCTAAAAGATTCATCACCACTAGACTGACCTTACAGGATATGTTAAAGGTACTTCTTTAGACGGAATTATTTTTAAATTGAGATGTCTTTCCTCAGTGAAATGTAGCTACCCATCATTTACAAAGTGAGTATGAAATACAAATGGCAAAAGGAGTAAAATCAACCATATACAAAATTAGTAAGTGATATGCAAATTAAAAAGATGTAGATTATGACATTGTATACATAAAACATGGAAGGGAATAATAATTAAGCTGAGGGAGTTTGATGTAGATTTAGGGCTTTGGTTTAGCTGGCATTAAGCACAAGTAGTCCATTTCCCCTGACCCTCCATCTCTCTGAGGCCTCCAGGATAGACAGGACTTGCCCAAGGTACCACATGAGACAGGGTTAGCCTGGACTGGTGGTTTTCTGCCCTTCCCCCATCTCAGTCCTGGGCTCCGAAAGGAGGAGAATGAAATGTCCACTCTGGTGCTGACTTTCAAGTCCACCTCCATCACATGTTTTGGAGATCCCAGAGATCACATTTCCTCCTGCCCCACCTGGGCTGGATGTTGATGGCCATACTTCTGGGCAGCCTGAGGTGCCTGTCACACAAGGGCCCTTGGTATGCATGTGTGGATTTATATAGGGCTGGGTGCAGTGACCTGCCAGCTCCCAGATGTTGCCTTCTTGAGGGCTGGCAGGGCCCTCTTGGGACTGACTGGATCTCTTGTCCTTTCTGGTGGGCAGCCACAGACAATCATACATAGACAGGACAGCCCTTGGCTTCTGTCCATCAAGCAGGCATCCATGGTCCTCCTACTCAGGCAAGTCTGGGCCCTGTTAAGCCCCCTTGGCCAGTTACTGAGCTGACCCTGCTGCTGGGCAATTGAACAGCTACCTGGGCAGTAGAGACAGCCCTTTGGGATGTTTCAATTCCCAACACCAGTGTGGTTGACACAGGTGTCTCCTGCCTCACAGCCTTAGCCTGCCATGAGCGCTAATTACCTTCTGAGCATTGAATGTGGTCCTGGGCACAACAGCCATACAGCAGAGTTACACACATACAGCCCTGCAGTCCTTCAGCCCTCCAGCTGTAACAAACCTTTGACATTCGAACTCATTGAAAATAAGAGAACTGAGAGCGACTGTCTCCCAGACAGCAGGGAGATGCCTGTTATGTTTACTACCAGCATTAATGCTGCTTTTTCTGTCAGTGGATCAGCTTCTTGTGTCCATGGCAGGGCTACAGGGGCAGCAAATGGGAAGGTGCAACCCCCAACCCTGCATGAACTTCCTCTTTCCTCGGGCTTTGGATTCACCGCTGTGCACTGGGCCAGCAGTGATGTGGAGTGTGCTGCTTTCCATGCCCGGTACCTGTTCTGATGTCTAAATCTGCACCTCAGCTTTCCTTTGGAAAGTATATCTCACCTGCCTCCAGTCCAATCAGCTCCAGAGGGCAGACCCTATGTTCCACCCTCCTTGAAGATGGGTGTGTGATTCCAGCCCAGTCAACCCCACGTTCCACCCTCTGGGTGCTCTGATTGGGTCAAGAATGCAAATGTGACTGGAGCCAGGCCAAAGGCATTGAACGACATGACTTTTCATGGAAGAACCCGAGGGAAGGAGAAACACTGCCTTAGAATGGACGGTTAGTGGGTGTCCACCTGGAGCTTCTGGAGGCCTCAGATGCAGTGAGGGAGACTGCCTATGAATGGGGCCACCCCCCAGACACTTAGGTTGGAGGGCTGGAGAGGGACCATGTCATACTGGGAGAGCCCCTAGATCTGGCAGGCCCAGGCACCTTCTTAAACTTGCCTCTTGCAGTCACTAATTTATTTTTATAATTTATAAAATAATTAGTTTATTTTACTTCTCTAAGTGTGTCTGGTCCCTTGCAATCAGAAAGTCCTAGCTGACACATCGGAATCAATAATTCCTGAGATTCCCTCTGCCTGGAGTCCTCCCTGGGTGGGGCATGGCCGGCTGGGGTTGGGGGGGCGGGAGTTGAGTGCATGGGGTCAGATCTGAGGGGGGCTGCAAACAGATCTGTCCCTGTTCCTTCCCTGTTGTGGGATAGAGAATCCCCAGACAGTGAGAGGAGATGTTAGGGAAGAGGTCCCTGGATGTTGTGCTTGTATTTTCCTTGTTTTAAGGCACATTCTGTCAATGTGTTTTTTTTACTAGGAAATCATCCAATTCCTGTAAGCTTCTAGGTTGATGCAGCTTGTTTCTAAACATGCTCTCAAGGCAACTTATTGCTGTTCACATTATCTGTGGTCACTGGTTGAGGTAGTGTTTATTGGGTCTTCCCACTGGGAAGGTATTTTTCCCCATGTCCATTCTGTGTGTCTTCTTTAGGAGAAAGACCTCCTCTGGAGAGGGGAGTCAGCTACACCTCCACAATGGATATCTGGGTGTCAACATAAATTATTCAGAATTCTTCTGCAATATATCTCTGTCCAACTCCATGCATAAAAATCACTGTAATAACTTATTTTTACTGGTGTGAATGCCCAGATCACTATTTTAGGCTTTTGGTGACAGTCCAGCACTAGTGTCTGGTCGCTCCAATCATGGCTCCTGTGGCTCTGGAGAACTCCTTCTGTCGGCTCCTGTTCCCTTTTGATATATTCAGTCTTTGTCGCTTTTTTTTTTGGTACTTCCCTAATTTATGATACTTCACTGTTGTTCTGGCTACTTTACTTACTGTCTCAGTCCTAGTGTTAGCCATTTATTCAGACAGCCCTGGCTCCTTAGGGAATGGTATTAAAAACTTACATGTTGCAGCTAAATGTGCTCAGTGGACAATGGAAAAAATATATGCACCAGTTCCAACCTATGCATACATACCTAATTATAAAGGTTTCTGTGTGGAACTGTCTTTAGCTAAGGGTGAGTTTATTCAGATGTCTCCAGCCTCATCCGGTATCACATGGATATTGTAACCTTCTCTCCTTGTTTATCTGTAACTTCCCTCTCCAACAGGAGAATCCTGGCTCCTAAAGTCACAGGGGCAAAAAGAAGTCACTTATGCTAAGTCTCAATGTCAGGGAACCAAGACTATAAGGCCTAACCTAACTGCAGTTTCACCAGCCTCCCCCAGCCCCTTCCCAACTGCAAAGTATAACTTTTAACCAGCCGGATTGGAGTTTCCTGGTCCGTGCTAGGAGGCAATCCGAGGACAGACCCCTTCTATTCCCTGTAGGAGAGCGACCTTGCCTAAAACAATGCATTCTTTGCTAATAATTTTGTGTTGCCCCTCCCTCTCTGCCTTTATAAACCTGTCCTTTCTTGCAGCTAAATGGGTCACCCCTCTGCTTGCTAGGTGGGTGCTTCCCAGTTTATGACTCTTTTAAATAAAACGAATTTAATCTTTAAATTTACGTTTGAATTTTGTATTTTAAGCATATGTAAGTTTCATCTGTGTCTGCATGGGTTGGTGAATCATTCCTTTGTATGGCTGAATAATACTGCATTGTATGTGTAGGGGAGGAAAAATAATTTTTCCTTTACATTTTCATGTTCTTGGCTGAGACCATCTGTAATAAAAGAGAGATGAAGAGGAGAAAAAAATCCAGAATTTCAGTAACGTGAATACTGGCTGTATCCGTGGGGGATGCCTAGGAAAACCAGTGAACTCCAGGAAATAGCTCAAGCCGTCAACTTAAATTCCATCTTCAGGTAAAAACCAAAGTTTTCCAGGCAGGGAGCCAGTTGAGGGAAGTTATCAGGCAAAGCACAGTAAATAAGGGCATACTTAAGTCCAGGCCTTCTCCACTGACATGGATTTCTAGGGATTTATTCATCCTTGTATTCCTGGTACAGAGAGGGAGACACTGTACAAATGGAGATTTCCTTTATTAATGTAGATTTCTCTCACAAAAGGGCAACTTGTAGTCACTTTTTAGTGATTCCTCTGTGTCTGCTGTTTTTTAAAATAATCCTATGTCCAAGATGCTTATTTTAGGGTGGCATATTCTGGTCCCTATCACATGGACGTGCCACAATTTACTTATTCATTCTGAATTCATTATCTACTGATTTCAAGGTTTTATCCATTTTGAATAGAGCTACTGTGTATAATTGCATGGTGGTTTTCTCAAAGCAGTTGTTTAAATACTGGAGGCATGATTCTTGGATCCTAAGGTGAGACTTGTGTTGAAAGAAACTGCCAAAATCTCTTCCAAGGGACTGTACATGCAGTGAAGGCATACAGGACTTGTCCCTTTGTGTCTGGCTTGTTTCTCTCAGCATGTTGTTCTCATGTTGTGACATGTGACAGGATTTCTTTCTTTAAGGCTGAACAGTACTCCACTGTGTGGTTGGACTGTGTTTCCTTTGTCCATTTGTCAGTGGATAGTTGTGTTGCTTCCACCTCTTGGCCACTGTGAGTAATGCTGCAGTGAACACGGCTATACAAATGTCTCTGGGATCCCCCTTCAAGGTCTTTTGGACATGTACCCAGAGGTCTCATTGCTGGGTGATAATGGTAATTGTATGTTTAGTGTTTTGAGGAATCGCCATACCATCTTCCACAGCAGCTGCACCATTTTACGTTCCTGCCAGCAGTGCACACGGGCTCCAGTTTCTCCACCTACACTTGGCTTTTGGTTTTTGATAGTGGTTATCCTACTGGGTGGGAGAGGGCATCTCACTGTGGTTTTGGTTTGCGTTTCTGTCATGATGACAGGTGTTAGCACCTTTTCTTACATCTGTTGGCCAACTGTGCTTCTCATTGGAGAAATGTCTCTTCCCGTCCTTTGTCCACATTACAGGTAGGTTGCATGGGCTCACCACATCTCCTGCGGGTCTCCTTCCCACTGAGTGGCTTGTTTCCACTGTGCAGAGCTTCTCAGTTCGCTGTGACCTCCTTTGTCTAGTATTGCTGTTGTTACTTGTGCCTAAATGTCCTTTTGATCACCTGAGATAAAGGCAGGTATGACTGCACCAAGTTCATCACATTCATCCCAAAGGAATTGACACCATTAGTTAGCTGAGAATGTCTTATCAAGCATGAACATAAAATGTTTGCTGAGAATTTTTGTTGATGTTTATTTTGACATAATGATAGACTTTTAGAAAGGCAACAATAGGCTGCCAAGAAATCTTATGCATCGTCCATTCACAGTCCCCAAGTCTCAGCATTTTATGTTATTGTTCTACTCCATCAGGGCACAGAGGAGAGCATGCTGTTTCCCCGGCTATCAGTTTTCATGTCTGCAATATCATATTACATTAAACCAGATGGCTTATAACAGCAGGGATTTAGCTTCTTTCAGTTCTGGAGCCCACAAGTCTAAACTCAAGGTGTGGGTAGGGCCACGCTCCCTCCACAGGCTCCAGGGGAGGCTCCTTGGGGGTTCCAGGTGACCCTGTGAGTGTGGCCACATCCGTCTCGTCTCTGCCTCTGTGCCCACATGGCTTCTCCTCTGTCTGGGTTCGGGTTCGGGTTCGGACTAGGGTTCGGGTTGGGGTTCGGGTTCGGGTTAGGGCTAGGGCTAGGGCTAGGGTTAGGGTTAGGGTTCGGGTTCGGGTTGGGGTTCGGGTTGGGGTTCGGGTTATGGTTATGGTTCGGGTTCGGGTTCGGGTTAGGGTTAGGGTTAGGGTCAGGGTCAGGGTCAGGGTCAGGGTCAGGGTCAGGGTCAGGGTCAGGGCTAGGGCCAGGGCCTGGGTCAGGGCTAGGGCCATGGCCAGGGCCAGGGCCAGGGCCAGGGTTAGGGTTCGGGTTGGGGTTGGGGTTCGGGTTGGGGTTGGGGTTGGGGTTGGGGTTGGGGTTGGGGTTGGGGTTCGGGTTCGGGCTAGGGCTAGGGCTAGGGCTAGGGCTAGGGCTAGGGCTAGGGCTAGGGTTAGGGTTCGGGTTCGGGTTCGGGTTCGGGTTCGGGTTCGGGTTCGGGTTCGGTTTCGGG
>JAVSCE010020749.1:0-33192 GCA_032199065.1 Smutsia gigantea | reverse complement strand
TTCTTCAATGAACTGGAACAAATAATTCTAAAATTCATATGGAACCACAAAAGACCCCAAATAGCCAAAGCAATCCTGAGAAGGAGGAATAAAACAGGGGGAATTACGCTCCTGACTTCAAGCTCTACTACAAAGCCACAGTAATCAAGACAATTTGGTATTGGCACAAAACAGACCCACAGACCAGTGGAACAGAATAGAAAATCCAAACATTAACCCAAACATATACAGTCAATTAATATTTGATAAAAGTGCCTTGGATATACAATGGGGAGATGACAACCTCTTCAGCAGCTGGTGTTGGAAAAACTGGACAGCTACATGTAAGAGAATGAAACTGGACTACAGTCTAACCCCATGCACAAAGGTAAACTCAAGGTGGATCAAAGACTTGAATGTAAGTCATGAAAGCATAAAACTCTTAGAAAAAAACATAGGCAAAAATCTCTTGGACATAAACATGAGCAATTTCTTCATGAACATATCTCCCCTGGCAAGGGAAACAAAAGCAAAAATGAACAAGTGGGACTATATCAAGCTGAAAAGCTTCTGTACAGCAAAGGACACCATCAGTAGAACAAAAAGACATCCTACAGTATGGGAGAATATATTCATAAAAAACGTATCTGATAAAGGGTTGACATCCAAAATATATAAAGAACTCATGCACCTTAACAAACAGAAAGCAAATAATCCAATTAAGAAATGGGCAGAGGACATGAATAGACACTTCTCCAAAGAAGAAATTCAGATGGCCAACAGGCACATGAAAAGATGCTCCACATCGCTAATCATCAGAGAAATGCAGATTAAAACCACAATGAGATATCACCTCACACCAGTGAGGATGGCCAACATCCAAAACACCAACAACAAATGTTGGAGAGGATGTGGAGAAAAGGGAACCCTCCTACACTGCTGGTGGGAATGCAAATTAGTTCAACCGTTGTGGAAAGCAGTATGGAGGTTCCTCAAAAAATTCAAAATAGAAATACCATTTGACCCAGGAATTCCACTCCTAGGAATTTACCCTAAGAATGCAGCAGCCCAGTTTGAAAAGGACAGATGCACCCCTATGTTTATTGCAGCACTATTTACAATAGCCAAGAAATGGAAGCAACCTAGGTGTCCATCAGTAGATGAATGAATAAAGAAGATGTGGTACATATACACAATGGAATATTATTCAGCCATAAGAAGAAAACAAATCCTACCATTTGCAACAACATGGATGGAGCTAGAGGGTATTATGCTCAGTGAAATAAGCCAAGCCGAAAAGACAAGTATCAAATGATTTCACTCATATGTGGAGTATAAGAACAAAGAAAAAAACTGAAGGAACAAAACAGCAGCAGACTCACAGAACCCAAGAACGGACTAATAGTTACCAAAGGGAAAGGGACTGGGGAAAATGGGTGGGAAGGGAGGGATAAGAGGGAAAAAGGGGCATTACGATTAGCAGATGTAATGTTGGGGGGGCACGGGGAGGGCAGTACAACTCAGAGAAGACAAGTAGTGATTCTATAGCATCTCATTACGCTGATGGACAGTGACTGTAATGGGGTTGGTGGGGGGGACCTGATGAAGGGGTAGTTTAATAACCGTAATATTGCACATGTAATTGTAGATTAATGATAATAAAATAAATTATATTTAAAAAAAAAAGAATACAGCAGCCCAGTTTGAAAAAGACAGATGCACCCCTATGTTTATCACACCACTATTTACAATAGCCAAGAAATGGAAGCAACCTAAGTGTCCATCAGTAGATGAATGGATAAAGAAGATGTGGTACATATACACAATGGAATATTATTCAGCCATAAGAAGAAAACAAATCCTACCATTTGCAACAACATGGATGGAGCTAGAGGGTATTATGCTCAGTGAGATAAGCCAAGCCAAAAAAGACAAGTATCAAATGATTTCACTCATATGTGGAGTATAAGAACAAAGAAAAAAACTGAAGGACAAAACAGCCGCAGACTCACAGAACCCAAGAACGGACTAGTAGTTACCAAAGGGAAAGGGACTGGGGAAAATGGGCGGGAAGGGAGGGATAAGAGGGAAAAAGGGGCATTACAATTAGCAGATATAATGTTGGGGGGGCACGGGGAGGGCAGTACAACTCAGAGAAGACAAGTAGTGACTCTATAGCATCTCACTACACTGATGGACAGTGACTGTAATGGGGTTGGTGGGGGGGACTTGATGAAGGGGGTACTTTAATAATCATAATATTGCACATGTAATTGTAGATTAATGATCCAAAATAAATTATAAAAAAAAAGAATACTTAAGAGAAGCTAACAAAAGAATAAGTGATTAAAAAAAAAAAGAACATATGGGATGTGAACAATTTCCAGGGATGTGTTGTTTTAATTTGTCGATTTTTCGCATAGTATTCAAGATCAAATAGACAACATTCACCATGTTATTGATAAGTTTTCACAAATGCCTGGATTGTTAAATTGGTTTTCTTTGTTTCATTGGATATGGCCTATAATTGTAGGTCTAATACTGTGATGCATTTGTATTCCTGTTCTCCTAGTGTGTGTGCGGAAGGCAGTTGTTGGTCTTTTAAAGCCAATACAAGCATATGCTACTTTTCAAGAATTAACTTCCAGAAATAAGTGATTCCTTTTAAACAACTCTGTGAAATCATATACTGATTCCCCACCTGCATTTGCTGCAAGAAAATAATCATGTATATTGTGATTTTATCCAGAATTATAGCTGCTCGCTGTCCTCTCTTTCGTGTTTTATCTACCTGTTTGGTCCCAGGAGATGGCTGGTTAGCCAGAGATGGGTAAGATTCCTCACGGGAGGAACAACCTAAGACAGGCACAGTCGTAAGGGACCTCAGGTGAGCAATGTGGGGGCCAACTGAGGTGAGGCATAGAACCTCACCCCTCCAGACAAGAGAGACATTGCCTGTGACAAGCTATGTCATAGGCCGAGCCCAGCCAATCATTATTCTGGTACCTTCCACAAATATATGCATATGCATTTGCATCAATTAAAACAAAAAAGGGGGATATGTGGGATTCACTTATAATTTAAGTATAAAAATCATATGAATAATCATAGCTGACTTGATTGATTATAGTAACTGAATGAGTTTCTCTGATATGACTGCCTTTGCATTGTTCACCTTGTGAGAACTTGTTCACTATGTTCCTTGCATTGTTCACCTTGTGGGAGCTTGTTCACTGTACTGGAACTTGTTCATTGCATGGTGAGCAATAATGTCTTGTGTACTGAAAAGTTGTTAAGAGAAAAAACTTCAAAAGTTCACATCGCAAGAAAAAATAATTTGCAACTATATGTTGAAGGATGTTAACTAAACTTACTGTGATAATCATTTCACAATTTAAAAAATGTAAAAAAAATAAATAAAATAAAATACAGACAGTGATACTTGAAAAAAAAGAGAGAAATAAATTGTCAAATGGCCAAAAAATATATATATATATTTTTTTTTTTTTTTTTTTTAGTGAGAGGGTAGGTAACTCTGAACATTCAGAATAAATGTAAGATTTTCCTGCAAGGGTAATACAAAACTTTCCACCTACTTTTTTAAAAAAAAGTGTTTTCTGAGTGGAAATGTCTACACAAATTAAGAATTCCAAAGGATTCTCCCTATTGTAAGATACATGCTAAGTTACATATCCTCTCTACTACATTTTCTCTTACTTAGTACTTTTTCTACTTCATTTGTACCAAGCTGCCAAGAAAGGTAACTTAACAATCATGAATGAATAAATAACTTAAATAAATAAAGGTAACTGCTTCTAGAACTGAAAACTTTTCAAGTTTCTCTTACACAATTAATTCTGGGTAAGTCCTCTCAAATTCACTTGTGTTCTCTTTTCATTCTGCAGTCTTAAACTGTAATCAATCTCTAAACTTGAGCGCCCTCATAAATCTTTGTTCCCAGCAGGTCTGCCGTTCCTGGACTTTTCCTATTTCTCATTCTCTTTAAAGGTACAGGACGGAGAATAAATTCACCACAGACTTACCAAAAGTAGGATTTAACAAGAATCTTAAAAATCGTATCTCATTTCATAAGAGTTAGCGCGTGGTCACAAAACCTGGCAGCGGTAAGCCAAAGCCAGGGTTTATGCCTTTCAATTGTTTTCTCACGAGGAGGACAAATCTAGACTGTTTTGCTCTTCTTGCGCAGTAACAATGAAGTTGATCATTGCAACTGCTCTACACAAAATTACTTAAAACGCAGAAAGACGCCAAAATCCAGAGCTACACTAACTTTCCGAGCAAATTAATTGGACCCATCCATGCAAACGCGAGCCGATCCGGCGAGTTCGAAGAGCAATTTAAAGTACAGCGTGCCTTTTCCCGGGTACGAAGCTTGCCGGGGCTGCGCACTCTAAGCGAACCTGGAGAAGGGATGCAGAGGCAGGCGAAACCCACCGCGGGAGCAGGGCGCACACGCCGAGACGCCAGATGGGCCTCACCCCTGGGATCTCAGCGACTGACGAACGAAGGCACCCCACTTCGGTCGCGCAGGAGAAGCTAGGTCCAACCCGGGAACCTCGCGCCCCGCCGAGCTGGGCCCTGCACGTGCACCGGAGGGCAGCGGCGACCCCTGAGCTTGTCCGGCCCAGTCGAGGCTCTCCGGGACCGGGGCCCCACCGCAGTCCCAGCCCCTTCTCGCCGCAGACCGAAGGGGCAGCAACGCCGGCTGTGGGGCTGGGGTCGCAAGCGGGCTGGTTCGCGGAGCCGCGGGGCAAGGGGGTGGGCCGGAGGAGAGGCGAACTGGCGCAGGCCCGGAGCGGCCAGCGCCGCCGCGGCCGGGTGGCCAGGCACTTACCGGGAGGCGGCGGCGACGGCCTGCACCTCCTCAAGCCCAGGCTCCGCGGCGGCCGGAGAAAGCGCCACACAGAACTTGGAGAAAAGAAAAGGCCTCGGATTGCTGGGCGGCCCAGGAGCCCAGCCCGGCCCCGGCCCCCGTCTCGGCTCCCATTGGCCTCTCCCGCCTCGGCCACGCCCCCAGGCGCCGCGGCGGGCTGGGCGAGCAGGCGCCGGACCCGCGGGGGTTGGGATCTGCCAGGGACTCGGTGACACTCTCCCGGCCTCGGATCTCGCCTCCGCAGTGAAAGAAACAGAGACGCACCGAAAGCCGCGGAAGAGGCTCCTCCTCACGGTGCTGATTCGCTATGTCCATGTGAACCTGCGCGGTCAGAAAGGAAGTAAATTTACCCTTCCTGTGTTGTAATCCCTGCTTTTTAGTTTGAAAATTAACAAGCCGACTGAAGAGTTTAGAGAGTGGTACTATGAGCAATATACCCTTCACCAAATGCTACCCGTTTCACATTTGCGTTCTGTCTCACTAGGGAGGTATTTTTTCCCCCGAACCTTTAGGTAGTTGCAACCCAGCCCTGCTTCAGCCCTAAAGTCCTCACCATTACCACACGCAAAAAATTTAATATCACTCCAGTCATATTATCCAATATACCGTCCTTATTTGAATGACCTTTGTTGTCCCCTAAGGTCATAAACACCCACACGCACACACGTTTGTTTTTCAGTTCGGGATTTACGCAAGAGTCACCCACTGCATTTGGTTTCATGTCTCTCCATATAAACCCTTCTAATCTACTACCCTAGTACTAGGGCTCTGGCTTTTTTCAATCTTTCATAACTTTAATACATTTGAAAAGCCTGGACCAAATGTCTTGTGGACTGTATTAGTTTGTTTCCTCATGATTAGATTCAGGTTAAACGTTTTAGTAAGAAAAGTATGAAGTGACGTATCTTCCGTCACCAGGCACAGTGTGGTTTTGTCCCATTATCTGTGATGCCGAGTTTGATCACTTGATCAACGTACGGCCTGGCATATCTCTCCACAAAGTTACTGTCAAAAGTTCATAAATAATAGAAGTAAAATCAATGAATCACCTAGGTAGTAATTAGTAAAAGTTACTGTGCACACACCAAAACGACTATTTGCAAACCTAGAGCACGCAAACCGAAACATGGAATGACGCTCACAGATACAGTGTTATAAAGCATTTTATACAACAAGAAAGCAGTGACTGACTGTTCTTCCCAGGGATTGGTTATAATATTAGCAGTTTTCTAAAATGTTAGGGAATTGGTCAGTGGTTACCTCATATCAACATGGGAAATAGTTCAACTTTTGCTTATGATTTCTAGAGGTGTTGAAGAAAATTTTTCTTTCAGATAGAGTCAATACAAAGGAGCCATCGTCTGGCCATTGCAGTAGGATCTTTCAAGAGCAACTTAAACCAAGAAGCCTTTCATGGAAAGATCCGGAAGTAACTCCAAGCTTAGACTAAGTCTTTACCATGGACCCAAGAAGAATCCCTGAAGAGGGCATAGATAATGTAGCCCCCGAATTTACTTCCAAACTTAGTCTAAGAGAGCAAAGGCCTTCACTGCACAGGCTATAAGGCTCTGGTCTCCCATGAAAACATGAGATGACTCCAGTCACAGACCTGCTAACCCATGACACCGGATGCACATACTGGAATGGGATTTTTCCAGCACTAACAAGCAACAAAGGTTAAGATGACAAAGGTTCCTTATGGGTTGGGACCTCTTACAACAAACTCCCCGGGGAGCTGGCACAGTCAGACAAAAAATGGGGACTATCAGATCCACAGGCTATTGGGCTTTCCACCAGATGCGCCCTCTGGTTGGTGGAGGCCACAAAGCCAAACCATCAAGCTAAGCTCTCAAGACATACAAAAATCACAAAGACAAAAACAAAGGCCATCTCTAGGAGGCAAAAAAACAAGGATATGCAGTAAATTTACTAAGAGTTGCTAAACACAAGGAACTAGTTCTGCCAATATTTTCTCCTGATAATCAAAATTTAGAAAGAGAGAAAAATGACCCTCACCATTCTTGCTCCATTGGGCCCTACAGACAGAGATCCCAGGAAGCTGATGTGATAATAAATTGTACCTTCTCCCAGCTATATGTCATATCAAGAAATTCCTTGTGTTAAGTTTATCTTACAGAGTATGTAGAGGACAGACTATGGATGATGACATAATGTCTCTCATGGGAGAAAGATCATGAGACCACATGTCAAGCCTACACCACCACCTCCTCCTCCCCACTTTGCCCCATTCTTGAAAACCTTAAAGACAGAATCTTAAGCTCTTAATTGTGCCCCTTTCTGAGGTCGCCCACATTCTCCTTTCTTCAAGTGTGTACTTTTTGCCTTAAATAAAGACTTCTCATTGCTCAATTTATAGCATTTAGTCTCTGTGCTCTTCCAATCCTGTCAGGAGGTTTATAAGAAACCCTTTTCCCAGTGGTAAACATCTTTGTTTGCTATTTCATTCAATATTCTAGGCTTAAGCACAAGTCTTAACTCTCTCTGTCCTGCTTCAGACAAGTAGGGAAGGACTAATGAAATCTGATTTGGGCTTGCAAGTTCCATGGCCTAGGTGACCCAGATGGGACTGCAGCTGTGTGATTATGCTCTTTAGTAGTCTGCCCAAAAATCTCCTTTCCTTGCCTTTGGGAAGTTGTCAGAACATAATCTCACTCCATCCAATGCTCTGCAACTCCCCAAAATCCTGGGGTGGTAGGGACTTAGTTCCCATGCCATGCAGATTCAAATAGACACTGGATGCCAGGTGACTCTGGCTTTGGGAGTTGGCAGAGGATTTTGCCCTGTGCTGAGCAGTTCAATGGACTTCCCTTCACTCCCTCTGCTCTTCCTTGTGGTCTACTGCCTGCACACCCGCTCTACTCTTGCTTTAATGAATTCCTTCCTTACCTACACTCACCCCACCGGCTCAAAAACTCTTTTTCATTCAGAGTCAAGAACCCTCCCCCATCCAGGTTGTCACCTATGGCTCAGGGAGAGACCTCCCCAGACGCAGCTGCACGACTACAGTATGCGTGCCATCCTGAGCTAGGAGTGGAATAGGGGTCTGGGGCTTCCAGGAGGAGGAGGGCAGTGCCCAGGGCAATAAGAAGAGATATTTTGTAATCAGATGTTTGCCCTGCTATGCAGATGGGTCACTCAGATAAATTTATCTCTGGTCATAACACTTTTTGGGGAAAGACCCCAAGTTAGATTTCTCTAGGTGGTTAAGGCAGGGGCAAAAGCTTCATGAGTCTACAGGGTCTTGATTGTCTTCAGCTTAAAAAGTCCACATGCCAAAGTGGCACATTTGCGGGAGGCTTGCTCTGAACCCCTTCAGGGGCATAAACAAGAAATGTAGCCACTCAAGTGAGTCTTCAAAAATAAGCTAAATTAAGCTTTGTTTGTATGATTAAACTGATGTTGTCTGCTCAGGGAATTTTCAAAGCTGGTCTCCATTTGTTTTTTATTTTAACAGCACTTCTCTCCCTCTGCCACAGATAATAACCTGCAGTGGCAGACTGAACCCAGGTATGTTCACCCTGTGGGTGTAGTACATTCTGATGAATGCTTACCTCATTGGTTATAAAGTGGTGATTTTCCAATTCTGTCATTCTCTCCAAATGTATTAGCTGGCATTCTTGTCTCAAGAGGAGTTACCCCCTTCTTCTTCTCTCCTTTTCTTCTTTCTCCTTCTCACCTTCACTTCCCATCCCCCCACATCTTCCTTCTTCAATGTGAACTCCTGCATCCTTTTTTAAATTCAATTATTACAGTTAAATGTCATCATTATTTTTGGTGCACAAGTTGCCCATTTTTAGCCGGCGGCTGCCTCCTCTCCTGGCTCCTTTATCCTTACGCGTATCCTGTCAGTCTTTGAGCACCTCCTTGCTTTCTTCATTGCATTTTCTCTGTTCCAGGTAGAGAAACCCTAGGTACTTTTAGTAGGAAGTGGCACTTAAAAAATTGGATCTGAGTCCCCGTTGTGTTCATTGCTATTGGGATGTCATTTCTTCTAGGCTCTTTTATATACATGAAAAAGGACAAAGCATATACCTATATTCATATAGAGATAGATAGATATAGGTATAGATATAAAAAGAAAACAGTATATGTTAACCAGGTATAGTTTCAAAACATGAGTTCATACTGACGATACCTTCAAGTCAAAAATACAGCACCACCAGGTTTGTTCCAGTTTTCATTTTTCCATGTTTATTATCTTCTTTCTCCCTCAGTGAAAACCCTGGTTCCCATTCACATCAATATATTTGCATTTTATTCTATCTTACAATATACACAAAACAATTCAGACTTACACACCCGTACTACCACAAACAACAAACCTTCTAAGGTCAAGATTTCTGTGCAATTGTTTTTATCTTTATAATACAGCCTTCTAAATGGTGTTTGGTTAGAGAACTGTGTTCGAAAGTTACCTGAATTAAATTGTTTTTCAATATGGTTATGTTATCAATGTGATATATTATTAGGTTTGTTATTTTTATTTGCATCAGTTTGTTTTTTTCATCTTTTTTATTCAATTTCATTTTTTGAGTGTATAAAGCAGTCACATGATTCAAAATAAAATCTCGCAATTGTTATACTCAGAAGAGTCACACTCCCTTTTGTCCCCATCACCTCATATCAGTACCATTTTCACTAATTGCTAGTTTATTCTTCCACCCTCCCCAAATTAAGAGTGTATATCATACACACATATATTTATTAGCTATTGCTGTATGACTAAGCTTGGCAGCTTAAAACAACATGTTACCTCCAGATTCTGTGGGCCAGAAATCCCAAGGGGCTTTGGCAGGTACCCCTAGTCCAGGTCTCTTACAAGAACGCAGTCATGGCAGCCCCTGGAGCTGTAAGCAACTCAGGGCTTGCTTAAGGAGGATCTGCTTGCAAGCTCAGTCGCCCTGGCTGTTGGCAAACCTTTGAAGATCCTCTTTCAGGCTCACTCACGTGGCTGTTGGCAGCCTCACGTCCTCACTGGCTGCTGGCCCGTGTGTTGGTTTACTGGGGCTGCCCCATAATAAACTATCACAAACTAGATGGCCTTTTAAAACAGGAATTGATTATCTCATAGTTTGAAGGCTAGAAGTTTGAAATCAAGATGTTGGCTGGACCATGTTCTCTCTGAAAGCCTAAAGGAGAATCCTTCCTTGCCTTTCTCCCAGCTTTGAGTGGTTGGCAGCTTTCTTTGGCATTCTTTGTGTTGTAACTACAGAACTACACTTTCTGCCTCTGCCTTCATGCGGTGTCCTTCCTTCTGGGTGTGTGTCCCTATATCCAAATTTATTTCTAATAAGGACACCAATCGTCAGATAGGGGCCACCTTAATCCAGTTTGACCTCATCTTAGCTTGAGTAGATCTCCAGAGACCCTATTTCCAAGTAAGGTCATATTGTTGCTGGGCAGCTGCGTCTGGGGGTCTCTCCCTGCACACTAGGTGAAGCACTAGCAGAAACCTCAGCCTGGACGGGGGACGGTTCTTGACTCTGGACAAGAAAGAATTCTCAAGCAGGTTAGATGAGTGTAAGTAATGAAGGAATTCATTAAAGCAAGAGTAGCAGGGAATAGCAGCTACCTTGCAGGCAGCAGGCAGCAAGTAAGAGCAGAGGAAGGAAAGGGAAGTTCACTGAACTCCTGCTCGGCATGGGGCAGATCCCGTGCCAACTCTTGAAGCCAGACTCACCTGGCATCCAGTGTCTACTTGAATCTGCATGGCATGGGAGCTAAGCCCCTACCACCCCAGGATTTGGGGGAGCCACAGGTCCAGGTCACCCAGGCAATAGGAACTTGCAAGCCAAAATCAGAGATCTCAGTAGCCCTTCCCTGCTTGTCTGAAGTAGGACAGAGAGAGTGAATATTTGTGCTTAAGTCTAGAAAATAGAATGAAATAGCAAAGTAACAAAGATGCTTACAACTGGAAGAGCACAGAGACAAAATACAATTAAGTTTAGCAGTGAGAAGTTTTTATTTAAGGCAAAAAGTACACACTCAAAGAAAGAGGAGTGCGGGCAACCTCTGAGAGGTGCACTTTAAAGTTTAGGATTCTGTCTTTGAAGCAAGAATGGGGCAAAGGGAGGCAGGGGGTGGGGGTGGCATGTGTAGGCTTGACATCAGGTCTCATGACGTTTCTCTCTGGCAAGAGACATTATGTCACTATCCACAATCAGTAATTTATTGATCCTGTTCTTCTCCAAGATAGTGGTTTCCCTTAAGCACTGGCAACATAACAGTTAGGACTGCTTGCCCTGCGTTAAGATAGGTTGTTGTCTGATTACCAAGAGTATTTTAGGAATCTTACCACCTAATTCCCTGGTTTCTAAAATCTTAGCCTTAAGATGAAGTCTCTCCTATTTTTACTATATTGTTTATATCTTGGCATTTTTAATCATAGTTAGGAAAAGTTAATCATGATTCTTGTCCCATGTCCCTGCCCTACTTCAATATTTCACAGGTATCAGGTGAGTTAGAACTTCAGCTTATCTTTTTGGTGGACACAGTTCAAAACACAACAACCAGAATTAGCAGTTTCTTCAGTAGACTATTCACAGTAGGACAGCTTGTTTTGCCCTGGAGGAAGGGAAGAAAGGGGGGAGGGAGAGAGAGATTGATTTCAAGATGGCAGCCACCATCTTTTCATAACCTAATTTAATAGGGACATGCCATGTACTTCTGCTATATTCACTTCGATAGAACCAGTCAATAAATCCAGCCCAGACTCAAAGGGAAAGGATTACATAAGGGGCAGGGACTGTTGTGAGCCCTCTTAGAGGCTGTCTACCACCATATATTTTTTTTTCTTACTCCCCTTTCTTTCTTACATGAAAGGTGGCACACTTTATTCTTCCACCTTGCTTTTTCCACATAACAATATATAATGTATCCTTAGAATTACTTTAGAGCAGTTCACAAAGGCCTTTCCCACCCTTAATTATGCAGCATAGTTCTCCATTGTGTGGATGGACCCAGGATATTTATTCAGCTTCCTATGGTGTAAAAGGCAAGATTCTAAGATACCCCCCAAGATTCTTGGCCACTGGTGTACACACCTTCTCCCAGTTATTCAAACACTAATCTAGGTATGGCCATGAAAGGCTTTTGCATATGTATTAAAGTCCCAGATCAGTTGACCCTATACCAGGGAGACTGTCCAGTGGGCCACCCAATTACACAAACCTTCTAAAAGCAGGAAGTTTTCTCTAGCTGCTCTCAGATGGGAAGTCAGAGCTTCAAATCCCAAGAAGGATCTGACTCACCTCCTTGGAAATGGAGAGTTGCATGGCCAAGAATGCAGGTGGCCTCCAGGGACTCAGAGTGGCCCCTGGCTAACACCCAGCAAGGAAGAGGGATCCTCAGTCCTGACACCACAAGACACTAAACTCTGCAAACAGTAAAGATGAGCTTAGAAGCAGATTCATCCTCCTTAGTTCTCCAGACTAGAACTGAGCCCAGCCAACACCTTGATTTCAGTCTTGTAATACTCTGAGCAGAGAACGCAGCCACACCATGCCAGATTTCTGATTGACAGAACTGTGAGCTAATAAGTGGGTGTTACTTTTTAGCTAAATCTATGGTAATGTATTGTGCAGTATTAGGAATCTAACATATATAGCATAAAGGTTGTTTGCAATATTTTGCTATGACAAATAGTTATGTAATGAATAAATGTTTGCATATATTGTTTTTATTGGAGGAGTATAGCCTCAGAGTAAACTCCTAGAAGTGGCATTGCTGAGTTAAAGAATAAATGCATCTGTATAAAACCTTCACCTATTGATGCAAAAGTGCTACTCCAGGAATCTTTACATTCATTGGTGCATTCAAGCCAAAGAAGCATTATTTCCATTTTACAGAGGAGGGAGTAAGGCTCTAGGAAGTAACTGTTATGCCAGACCAGGGCCCAGGGCTCTCTCTCTCTCTATCTCTATCTCATATCCTTCTCTTCTTTCTCTAGCAGGGCCCAGATGGTGTTTAACAATCCCTTTTCTACTCTCCAACTTGAACTCAAGTGAGTCCTTGGAGTTTTGTCATGCACTGTTTTGATACCAGTGTAGTTTGGACACACTTAGATTATCACCTGAATCCTGCCATAAAAACAAATGCAATTCCCAGTCTGTGGGGGAGAGTCCCTGGAATGCTTTCCCTTCCAGGGCAGGGAAGCAAGTACATGACTTCTTTTAGACTCAGGACTATATGGCATGTGCATACAAAAGTAATGGATTTGCCCCTTTCCTACAGATCCTTTAGACACCCAAACTCCACTACTACCCAATGCCCCAAAAGCCTCTGCTAACAGATGTAGAATACTTAGTAATACACACATGGTATCTAGTAATTATATTTAGTATTTTATATTTAGAATGTAGTAGTACACAATTTCCTACCTTTCAAGTATGAGGATCTCTTCACAATGTAAACTATATTTTTAAAAAACTTTGGAGTCTTTATAAAATAGATGGTAGTACTTTCAGCATCCAACAAGAAAATGCACACTGAACTTGAGGACCCCCTGAATGATCTTGGGTCCCCCCCAAGGGTCTTGATCCTCTGGTTGGAAATCACTGCTCTGGAGAATAGTAATGGGATTACATCACCAGTTTAGAAATAACAAGAATAATGAAAAAGAAGTGGTAAGCCTAGAAATAAATCTATTACCTACTCAGAGCCAGTCTCTGCTGGATGCAACTAGCTTTTCATCTTTTCTTTGCCTTCAACTTCTTCTATGCCAGCTTTTTTGATATGTTTTCAATCTGACCACAGTAAACACAGCCAGATGGCAACATGGAAATGAAGACCTAGGTTCTACTCAATCCTCACCACAACTTTATTAGCTCTCTGATCTTGATCGATCAACATCTCTAAGTCTTCAGTTGCAAAATGGAAATATACCTACCTACAGAGTGAGGTTAAATGAGGTGTACAAAACACACTTTGTAAAGTGTTATTGTTATAGGAATATTTTCCAGATTCATCTGGCATATCACTTGCCAACTTAAAATTCTTCATGGGCTTCCCAGGGTCTTCAGGATTAAGAACACACTCCTGGTCTGGTGTCAAAACCCCTCCCTGTGTGGTCCTACTGTTCTCCAGTCCCAGGACCCCAGTTTGTCATCCTCCTCATCTACTCACCTGCCACTCAAGTCCAGCCACCTCAAGTAGCTAGACTTTTAGCCTTATTTCGATGTAGGGTTTTATTAGCATACTGTGTATGACTTTTTATAAATCTTTCCCCCGTGGGAGTTTGTGATCATGTTTCTGGTTCCAGCCACAGTGGCCACCTTTTCTTCTTGCCAACATGGCAAATGTTTTCACATTTAGGGTTATTGCATTTATTAATTTCTTTGTCCAAAAGGTCGTCCCTCTTCTCAGAGCTTTTGCTTCTCATATTTCAAGCCTCAGATCAAATGTCACTTCATCAGGAATGCCTTTCATGAACATCTTTTTTGAATTAGCATCCCTTCTAATTATTTTCCATTCCCTCATATGTTTATTTCCTTCATAGTTCTTGTTAAATCTCAAAATTATTTTCTTAACTTGTCTGTCTGCTTGTGTATTAGTCAGGATTAGATAACTATTGCAAAAAATAATTCCAAATCTTAGTGGCTTAACAGAGTGAAGTGAATTGCTGTCTCTCACCCAGCAAAGTAATGTGGCTCTGCTCCATAGTGTCATTCAGGGATCCAGGATCCCTCCTTCTTGTAATGTAGTCATGAGATATGGCATTCAGAATCTCTGTAGGAAAGGAAGAGATAGGGCATGGAGAAGGCACACTTGCTCTTTAGTACCTCGGTCACAATCCATTGGCAAGAATTAGTTGCAAAGCCCCACTTACACACAAGGATGCTGGGGAAAGTGGTTTATCTGTATATCCAGGGAGAGGAAATGGAGTTTGGTGAACATTTGGCCAGTCTCTGTCCAACTTTGGTGGAATATAATTCCATGAGGACAAGTTTATTATAACTAGTCTCGCATATCCACACTTGCCTCCCTCATCCATCTCCACATAGTGATGTGGATGAAGTCTTCTTGCTGCTTGAAAGTCTTTAATAATTTCCCATTGTACTTAGCATAAAACCCCAAATCCTTACCACAGCTAGAGGCCTGCACAGACTGGCCTCTCTTGTCAATTTCTCTGTCTTCACACTCTGAACTCCGGTTACGGGCTTTCTTTCAGATCCTCAGATGTGCCAAGCTCCTTTACCTCATAAGTCCTGCACAAGTTGCTGTCTGCTTGGAATAAAACCTGCCCTACTCCCTTTTCCCACAACCTGACACGTACTAATCCTTTTCATCTCAGGTCAAATGTTGCTTCATCCAACAGGCCGCTATGGTAGGCAGAGTAGTGGCCCCAACAAAGTTTATGTCCTAATCCCTTATATCTGTGAATCTGTTAGGTTACAAGGCAAAGAGGAATTAAGGTGGCAGGTGGAATTAATGGTGCTAATCAGCTGACCTGTGGGTGGGGGGTTATCTTGGATTATCCAGTGGGCCCAATGTAATCACAAGGGTCCTTATTAGTAGAAGAGGGAGGCAGAAAAGTCAGAAAAGGAGATTTGACTATAGAGACGGCTTGGAGTGATTTGATGTAAGAACACCCACCAGTAAGGAACACTAGCCTGTCAATACCTTATTTTGGCACAGGGAGTCCCATTTCAGACTTCTGGACTGTAGAACTCTAAGATAATACATGTGTGCTGTTTTATGCCACCAAGTTTGTGGTAATTTGTTATAGCAGCAACAGGACAGGAATCTACGCCCCCGACTCCCTGGCTGCCCTATCTCCCTGCCATTTTAACTGGGTTGGCATCTAGTTTTCTCTCACACAAGTCCTCAGTTCTCTCCTTCCAGTCCCAGATCACAAGCAGGTCTGTGCCTGGACCTTCTGGGTCACGCTCCTGGGAACCTGATCTTCACCTCATCCATTCTCCCCGTAAACACCCAGGAATGTGATCCATTTTTTCCCCCCAGTTGGTGAATTGACCGGCAGAAATAATGAGGCAGAAGAAGAACAAAATGGCTGAAAGAGCTCCTCCCCCCCACGTAGATTCAGCATGAAGAGCTGGCATCCTCCTAGTGAGAACTTGAAAAGTTACTTATCTTCTCTACAATTCTCACTTTCCTTAAAAGTAAAATCATGGTCACACTTTCTTCAGAGGGTTTTTGTAAGAATTAAAGAAAATCAATGAAATAATGCATACAGTGCCCTGCACATAACAAACATTACTATTGCTATTGTATTATTACCATATCATGGTCATCATTATTCCAAATATCCTTTCAGGTTATATACAAAAAGCCCACTCCATGTAGGTACAACCAGTATCCCTAAAAAGTTGGGTCTAAAATTAAAAGGTTTAATATTTCTTAGTAGTTTTGTCCTGAGGCTTCTACTCAGTACTTTCAATTAACTTTTATTGAGTAACACAGTTTCAAAAACACAATAGGAAGAGAGACCAAAATGGCTACTTACTTACTATTAAGGATAATTTTATCTATGGGACACTAAAAAAAAAAAAAACCAATTCAACATATTTTGAAAAATCAATCTCATCCTTAATCGAAACGGTCTGCATTTCTTTTTAGTCACTGACTAAATATTTTACTCTCTAATATTCTGGGTTACCTTCATGTGGACATTGCCTAAGAAAACCATCAGATTTAAGATTTTCAGAAGCAAAATAAAAAAGGCAAATTACAATCTCCACCAGAAGGAATAAATGGCTTTTTCCATGGAAAAGAATTTGGGGAACTGTAAGTGATCTAGGATGCCTCATGCTAAGAGGCACAAGTATAAAAGGAACTCAACAGATGGCTTCTATTGGATAATTTTAGCCAGAACACTGTGCAGCTTGCTTCTCAGGAATGTAAGGGAGGTCAGTGCCCTGGCCTGTGGCTATAGAAATGCCCCCAAATGTTCTGAGTATACTCACAGAATAACAGTGGACAGCAAATCCAGAAGTGATAAGAGATTTTACAGATGGAAAGTTGAAAAGTTGCACAACCTTATGAAGGCTGTGTTCTCAATTCTTGGAACTTGCCTTAAGTGCAGACCATCAATTATTATTAAAAATATTTTTGCCTCCTATAAAAAGTATATGTGCATTTAACAAGTTCTCTTGCTCTGAACACACTATGACATTACCATCCTAGTAATATTTGAAGGTCCAGACTGGCAATATTCAAATCTGAGCAAGTCTGCTGGGACAATAGCTCTTTATATCCATGGCCTTCAAACTTGTTAAAATGTAATGCATATTAAGAAATACATTTTACATCATGATCCAGTACACACACACACACACACACACACACACACACACACACACACACACACACACGACTGAGGCAAAGATTTCAGGAAAGATCACTTACTGGGACTACAGTGCACTCTGATTTTATCACTCCATTCTATTTCATGCTACCCATAACCCACTAAATTGAAAACCCACGGTTAAAAAAATACTGGTTATAAAAGTCAAATCAAAGCATACTCTCTGAGCTATTCTGTAATATGAGGGGCCTACAGGCCCTCCTTTTTATCTCCACGGAGTTAGAAAAGGTGAGAGGTACGACAGAGGAAGCCTCTGTTTGACGGCGGGCAACACTTAGTCACCATTTTGGTCTGGAGAGAGATGATGGTCGCCCAGCACCGTGAATGCACTAAATATATTTAAAATGGCCAGTGCGAATGTACAAAATACACCTTCAAATGATTAAGTCTTATGAGAATTTCACAGCAATTTTTAAAAAACAAACAAAAATGTGTGTAGGAACACATACTACCAGAGCAACGAAAATGTGGGGTTTTTGTTGTTTTGTTTTATTTATTCTAGTTTTCTGGCACTCTGGATAGTCAAAGCAAAAACTTTTAGGGCTCTAACTTTGAACAAATGAAGACAGAAAGGCAGCTAACCCTTTAGAAAAGTAAAACTAAACCAAAGCCAGTAGCTTTCTACCTCCAGACTTCCTGTTCTATGAGAAAAATACCACTTTAACTGTGCGTTGTTACTTGCAGTTTTCCTAACCAATAAAAATATATATGGAAAATTAATAACAAAATGTGTATTACAGATTTATAATTTCCTTAAGTAAACTTTTTTTGCCAAATCTCATGTTATTCATTCCACATTAGAGTCCTGTCATTCCAACAACTTCTGATACAATCTCCAGTTTTGAAAATTACTTTGATTTTATTAAGGAGAGAAAGGCAGGGGACCCAACTTCTGCATTGGTCAGCACCCAGTCTGTGGATGCACCTGGAAGGCAACAGCTTAGGTTTGAATGTGGTTCCTCTTACACAGAGCTGACATAGTTACACATGGGAAGAATGTGAAGAGCTGAATCACATACAATAGTGGGCATACCTTACCACTGCTTATGTGAAAAAGAGATATCGTAGAATCAATGCAGCCCTACATAACATCACCCAGGGATAGTTTTTGGAGAAACACATAGCCACGCACAGATTAAACGTCTTCCCCAAATGCTCAATATATTTATAAGCTAAGGAGCACACACTTAGCTAGCCCATATAACATGAGCTGTAATACCCAACAAATACTGGCTAACCAACAAATTCCTCTGCAGAAGGCAGAGCAAGTAGCAGGCACACTTCAACCCCATGCCTGCTGTGGAACGGGCAACAGCGTCATGTCTGGTTTCTCTCATCATCACCGTCCTTCCTCACAGGTCAAGGCCAATTCTTACCTGAAGTTTGTCACATGAGCATGCATTCTTCTTGGAAGGAATAGATGCCAAACTTGTTCTACTATCACCACACAGGGTTTTGAATTGATAGAGGCCTCTATATGACCAGGAACCCTGTCCTTAATTTGAATTTCCTAGCAGCCTGGACCCACATTACTGCCGTCACCCTTTCACCTACTTACCTAGTAAAGGATAACTAGACCTTGGCTGGGGCATATTGATCTAGTCAAGAGAATGCCCTTCACACTTTGACACGGTGTCTCTTTCCCAAATTTCAAAAAAGTCCTATATAAACAAACAGGATGACCCCTTCCCAAATATGTTTCCTCTGATCAGAATTCATGGGAAAATAAAAACTAAGGATGATTTGACAAATTGGATTGTGTGCTCACTGTCCTCTTTCCATTTATGTTATAAAGAAAAAAAAAATGACAGGATGGCCAGTTGTTTTGTCCAGGTGTGGGTGTATCATACACCCATGAGGTTAATGAATGTAAGGTAATTTCTTTTACTTAAGTATAACTGAAAGACAAGATTATATTAGTTTTAGGTAGCCAATATAGGGATTTGACATTTGTATGCACGGTGAAATGATCACCACAATAAATCTAGTTACCATCAGTCACCACACAAAGGTACCCCGCTCCAAAATTTTTTTTAATGTCAGGTAAATTATATTCATGAAGTTAATCTGGAAATTTACAAGATTAGGCTGAGAATTGTTTTCCATCCTTCATCTTCGGTGAGAATGTCTCCAGGTTTTCACTTTATCACTTGCTCTCACCCACTAACACACCTTACCTTAAAAGGAACCGTAACAGCTGATTAGCCAGGGAGAACAGTAGGGAGGTTAAGTTATCTAACTGTGGTGTTTCCACAGCCAGCCACAGGAGGGATGTTAAAGTGACTCTCCTATGCAGGACAATGGGATGATCGATTGCTAATTCTGACTATTGTTTACAAATTTAACTTCCTTGGAAGATACATATTCATTTGATTTTCTTGTCCAGGAAACTAGAATTGAATTTCCAGCCACTAGTATCTATCCTGAGCCTTGAGTCTCATTTTCTTTTGTGTTTAGTAGAGAATAAAAAAGAACAAGAGAAAATATGCTCAGAAAACAAACCGATAAAACCTGTGGAGAACGGTTGGTAAAAAACAGAAACAACCACATTTGACCATGAATCCTGCAGGTAATTATGGAAAATATAAATATTTTTTCTTACTTTTTTCATTTATATGTTCATGCATTTAACAGTCACTGAAGTGCCATGCTGGGTACAAAGAATAAAAATGCCTTTCCCTGTACAGTCTGATGGAAGAGAAAAAAATAACCCAACAATTACATAAAAGAGTGAAAAGCTGTTGGAAAACTTCCTCAGGGAGATGACCCTTGAGCTGACCAAGTCTGAAAACTTGAATGTAGGTTCCCAGGTGAACAGCCAAATTAAGGCAGTGATAGAGGGAATGGGGAGTGTAGGGTCAAGAGAGATAGAGTACAATCCAAAGAATTTGACCAATTAGCCAAGGAGGTGGAGGAGAACCGATTGAGGCAAATGCCTGGGGTCCTGGCTTGTTTCCAA
The DNA here is from genome assembly GCA_032199065.1 of Smutsia gigantea. NCBI lineage: Eukaryota > Metazoa > Chordata > Mammalia > Pholidota > Manidae > Smutsia > Smutsia gigantea. The sequence goes on along the minus strand of JAVSCE010020749.1, from coordinate 13,014 downwards.
AAGGTGTCTGGTGGTGCCACCCATGGAGCAGAGACTGTGGAAAAGGGAGCAGGTGAGAAGTAAAGGTGATTCAGTTTGAGATATGCTGGTTTAAGGTGTCTAAGGCTTGAAGGGGATGTGTGTAAGAGTCAATTTGTTATATAGGTCTTGAGTGCAGGAAATAGGTGGGAGCTAGGGATGAATGTAGAATCATTGGAGTTACACAGGCAGTAGGGGAGTCCATAGCTGTGTGAGGTGGGGGGGCCCGCAGAGCAGGGAGAGGAGCCTCCCGTAAGGTTCCACCTCAGAAGATGTCAGCATGAGCCGGAGGGCTGCTGACAGGGCAGGACCCATGGAGGAAGTGGCCAACACACCACTTACTAAATGGACAAATGAGATTGACTTTGGGCTGGAAATACTACCTTTTCTTCTGAGAAAGAAGTGAAGGACCAAAGAGGGATAAAGGGATGATTTGGGGAGAAAGAAAAGGGCAGGTTATAGTGGCACAGACACGTGGAAGCTGAGATTACCTAGAGCAGTTCTCCACACACACTAGTTCAGAAGTTGAACACCATCCCATTTTCACAATAGACAGGAAGTGTGGTACAAATCCAGGCCAACTCTGTCACTATCTGGGTGATCTTGTGGTTTGGCCTTCCTTTAGCAAAGAGGGGAGCCTGGGTGGCCTCTAAATCTCCTTTTTCCTCAAATACAGACGCACTAAGACAAAAGGAGTCCCAGCCCTCCCTCCAGATCCTTCTCAAAGGCTGCTACTGAGCCCAGGGCCTGAAATACTCCCGCTGCAGCGTGGATGGGAGGTCTGTTCCCGGCGTCTCCCCCCGTAAAGAAGGCTGGCATTCCCGGGATCCTGGGCAGGACAGGACGAGCCGCCCAGCTCAGCGGGGCACTGAGGCCCGCACCTGGAGCACAGGCCGCGTGGGGGCATGGCACGTTGCTGGCACAGGCCGGCCTGTCTGCAGAGCTGTATCAGTTCCCACATCCCTCTCAGCTTTCCGAACTGTGCCCACCTTGGCCCAGACCTTTATCCTACCCCTTGCGCCAGGTTTCAGCGCAACAAGGGCCTTTTCTGGCCAGAAAACAAGTAAAAGTGACTGACCTTGTTTAGGAGAGTTCACAGCTGCTCTCTCAGAAATTAAGTCTCTCAATTTCCTTTCATTTCTGCTACTGAAGGGTCCCAGGGGCAGTTGATCGCTTTGGAAGAAATAATTCAAATGATGTACTCATGGTCCCATAAATCTATCTTGTTTTTAGTGCCTCTGTTCACACCATCACTTGCTCTTCCCTGCCTTGAGGAGGCATGAAAGCTTCCTCTAGGAAGCCTCACCAGGTGGTTTGTTGACCACTACATCCCAGGGGCTATGACCAAGTGTGCTATGAAGACTCTGAATTCAGTAACTAATAGCATCAACAACCAACCTGTCTTGGTATTTCTTTTGTATTATTTTGCTTTTCATAAGTTTCTAGCTTGTCTCCCCAACCTAATGGTGCGATCACATTTCATGCTTCTCTTCAGCTTTCATGAGTACAATATTTTATACACAACAGCTCCTCAAAATAGTTGTTTGAGAATCCAGAATTTTGCTAAAGGGCTTCCTTCCCCTCAAATGCCTTCAAATCATCCTTACTCTGCACCCTCTAGTAAAATTTCTCATCTCCAGAAAACCCAGGAGAGTCAAGGGCAAGCAGCAAAATTCAGGAAGAGCAATTAAGTGGAATCAAGGTCCCTGGGAAAACTCTCTGGATGACTGAAGAAAGCAAACGGAGAGTAAATCTTCCAAACCAAAAAATTCTTCAAGCCAAAAAACTACTTTGTACTATAAACTGAATCAAGAGGCACTATTAATTGGAAGGTGACCTTGACATAGGATGTAGTCAGAGCTGACAAAGGCAGTAAAATGCAAACAGTACAGTGGAATTCATCTAACAAGGCTATTTGTTAAAGATTGCCAGGGAATTACCAGAAAATAAAGTGAAAGCACACAGTTTTAAAGGCTTGAGAACAAGAATACAAATGCTACACCAAGCAAAATGTTACCTGGAGGAGGATTTTATAGGACAGCTTTGATTGACAGCATTTACCACCCGTATCCTATGTGGCCATTGTTAGATACTTCAGAATTAACTTTGGCAAGTATCTTAGTCCCTTTGGGCTGCTACAACAAAATACCATCGCCTGGCTGGCCTACAGAACAACAGAAATTTGTTTCTCACAGTTCTGGAAGCTGACAGTCCAAGGTCAGGTGTCTGTGAAGCCATCTTCCGAGCTGCAGATGGCATTCTTCTCACAGCATCCTCACTTGGCAGGAAGAGGGCATGATAGCTCTGCGGGGTCGCTTTTGTAAGGGCACTAATTTTATTCATGAGGCCTCCATCCTCATGGACTAATTACTTCCCAAAGGCCCCACCTTCTCATCACACTGGGGGTTGGGATTTCAACATACAAATTTTGAGGGAATATATTCAGTCTATTGAAGTTAAGGGCCTAATTTTTCTGACTTCTGAATTAAACAGGTCTCATTGTCAAGAAATTAGTTAACTGCTAGGATATGGCTATTCACAATCTTATTAATTATAGAATTATACAAGGTCAGTTTTAAAACTTATTTTGGCAGTTGACTTTTGGGCTCATGGTCCCATCCTTGTAACAACCCAGGGGAGGTAGGAATCATTACCCTCACCTTCTAGACAGGAAGATGAAGGCTCAGGAGATAGATTTATCAAGGACTTGAATGATAATTTAACTGCCTGTATAGTTTCGCTTTTGGGGAAAGAGTGCTCTGAGCAGTGAATACAAGTTTCCCAACTACTCGGTATTTGAAGCGGCTGGTGCTCTGAAGTTTTATAAATCAGACTCCCATGAGTTTGTTTCCAAGCCTTGCAAAACAGGCTGTGGCAACCACATGAAAGGCCCCAGCTCGAACCCCCACTCCAACTCTTCTTCAAAGGCCTGTTAGAACTACACAAATCAACACTGAACGTGGACAGAACTGAGGAGAACAAACTAGACCCGCCACATATTTGGTCCCATGATTCTGATTGCTACTCCAGCCCTTACCATGTGCTACGTAAATAACCCCTCCCGATAAATTTCAGACCACTATCTTTTTCACTTATCTCTCCTCGGTTTCCTTAACTACTGACCATGACACCCCATTTCTCATCCACCATCTTCCCCTCAGCCCTGCTCCTTTATGTTGTCAAGCCAGGCCTCCGTGCTCTCCCTCACCTCCCTCGCCTCCGTCAGGGCATCCCAGTGCATCACCCTCTCCACGCTGGCACACATTGCTGTGCCCCTCCCACAGGGCGCTCCATCAGCCTCCTCCCAGGCGCTGCTGCAGCAGGCCCCCACCTCTGGGCCTGCCCAGATACTTGATCTCTTCTCCACATCCGTATCTCCAGGGCTTTCCAAACCTGCCCATCTCCCTCCCCTTCGTGGTTCCCTGCTGCCTTCAGAACAAAATCCAAACACCTGGGCACAGCACCCAAGGCCCTTCTTGATCCATTTCTTCAGCCTCTTTTTCTCCTGACCATGGCATGCTGAGCATTTTCTGGTAAAGGACAAACAGGTTGCCAACTGTGTAGTACTTGTCAGCCCCATCCTTGTGCTCATTTGTGCTCAGGGCTCTGTCCGCTAGGCTCCCTCCCTTCCTTTGTTCTGCTAACTACCTGTGCAGATGGTTTGCAAAAACTGCTCCATTCACTCCCCTCTCTGTGTCCAGGTCCCCTGTAAGACGTCTTTGCAGCTTCTCTGATCAAAAGATGGAGTCTATTTCCACCCCTGATGAATGGAGTGGCCTGTGATTTGTTTTCACTGTTAGAATATTCTGGAAGTACATTGTGTGTGTTCTGAGCCTCAGCCTGAAGAAGCCTCCAGCTTTTGTCCACTCCCTTGGATCCTTTACCCAAGCACTGTGTGAACTTGACCTTCACTTTGGGACATATGAACAGCACAGCCTGAAGCCTGGATGTGATTTCCTAGGCAGACTCTAAGGTACTGAATGGAGTAAATTAGAAGTTCCAGCTCATTAACCCCCACTATGAATGAACCTTGACCAGCTAGAAATGAGAAACAGAAGGGAGCCAGATAGATGCAGCCTCCCTCCTTCCCCCCTCTGTGGACTGCTTCAGGGTATAGTTCCTCTTTGCAACCCTCCATAGGAGTGAATGTGCCACCGAGCAGCCTGCTGTGTCTCTTCACAGCTCATTGCAAAGCAGAGGCAGAGGCGATAACATATCTCAGTGCAAATCTCTGCCGCTTTCCCTGCCTCACACTCCTCTCACCCTCCTTGCCCCAGGCTGCACCCTACAGAAACGGTTAGCATCTTAACCTTTGCCTCAGGTTCTGCTTTCTGGAAGACAAGGCTTAGGCAGCAGCCAAAGGGCACCTGTCACAGCCAGGAAGCATGTTTCTATTTCAGAGGCTCTGGTGCCCACTCCTCAGAAGCCAAGAATTCCCTGTAAGCACATGGATGTTTCCTATTGCCACTGTAACAAGTCATCACAAACTTAGTAGCTTGAAACAGCTCGAATTTATTCTCTGACAGCTCTGAAAGTCATCAGTCTGAAATCTGTTTCGCTGAGCCAAAAATCAAGGTGCTAGTGGGGCTGGTTCCTTCTGAAGGCTCTGAGAGGAGAATGTTTTCTTTTTCAGTTCTAGTGATGGCCTCTGCGCCTTAGCTTGGGGCATGCGCCCTCCTCCGGCTTCAAAGCACATCACGCCAGTCTCTGCTCACACCAATCACATCACCTTCAAATCTCCCTCCGCCTCCCATCACAGGGGGGCCCTGTGATTACATCTAAGGCCCATCAGACGACTCAGGATAACCGCCCATCCTAAGACCCTTACTCACACCTGCAAAGTCTTTTCCATGTAAGTTAACATCACCAGGTCCAGGAATTAGGACCTGGATATCTCTGGGGCCGCTATTTATCCTACAACAGCACATATAGTCCTCTCGCTCTGATACATTCACCCCCACTTCACTCCAGTTACCTTCAAAGTGCTCCCAGCAGTAAATTTCTACACACAGGGTAAGGCCCACATTTGATTTTTATATTTTTATCTTTTCTCTTTATTTCATTTTTAAACGAAAAACCAGGTTTACAACAATTCATTGTTAATTTGGGCAGATATTTTATCCCATACTCTCACTGATTAAAGAAATGAAGAGTGAGAGTTCAATTGTCATGGTTATAACAACATGAAATTAACACCCGGGAATTACCTAATTATTCTGAACAATTTGGATGCCAGATGTTCTGATTTTATCTTTTTACCTGATTTTATTTTATTTCATTTTATCTGATTTTATTTTATTTACTCACTCTCTACTTCCTTTTGTGCTGCGTGGACTCAACTGGTTCTGAGGCAATAACTTTCCAGGGTTTCTACTTAGAAATTAGACTGTAATGCACACAACTGATATCATACTTAATCTCCACAATGACCTGTTCTTATGACTTACAGGAAATTCACTAGGAACCAAAAAAAGAAATTGGATGCAGATAAGTAGATTACCCTATTTTCTAGGTCTAACTTCCTCAATGCTTTATTCTCATAAAATCTTATTCTTTTTATTTTATTTTGGCATCATTAATCTACTAGACTCCACACATCATCAAGTCCTCCCCACATACCCCATTACAGTCACTGTCCATCAGCGTAGTAAGATGCTATAGAATCACTACTTGTCTTCTCTGAGTTGTACAGACCTCCCCGCGCCCCCCCAACATTATGTCTGCTAATCATAATGCCCCCTTTTACCCCTTGTCCCTCCCTTCCCGCGCATCCTCCCCAGTCTCTTTCCCTTTGGTAACTGTTAGTCCATTCTTGGGTTCTGTGAATCTGCTGCTGTTTTGTTCCTTTAGTTTTTTCTTTGCTCTTATACTCCTCAGATGAGCGAAATCATTTAATACTTGTCTTTCTCCGCCTGGCTTATTTCACTAAGCATAATACCCTGTAGCTCCATCCATGTTGTTGCAAATGGTAGGATATGTTTTCTTCTTATGGCTGAATAACATTCCATTGTGTATATGTACCACATCTTCTTTATCCATTCATCTACTGATGGACACTTAGGATGCTTCCATTTCGTGGCTATTGTAAATAGTGCTGTGATAAACATAGGGGTGCATACGTCTTTTTCAAATAGGGCTGCTGCATTCTTAGGCTAAATTCCTAGGAGCGGGATACCTGGGTCAAATGGTATTTCTATTTTGAATTTTTTGAGGAACCTCCATACTGCTTTCCACAATGGTTGAACTAATTTGCATTCCCACCAGCAGTGTAGGAGGGTTCCTTTTTCTCCACATCCTCGCCAACATTTGTTGTTGTTTGTGTTTTGGATGACGGCCATCCTCACTGGTGCGAGGTGATACCTCACTGTGGTTTTAATCTGCATTTCTCAGATGATTAGCGATGTGGAGCATCTTTTCATGTGCCTGTTCGCCATCTGAATATCTTCTTTGGAGAAGTGCCTATTCATGCCCTCTGCCCATTTCTTAATTGGATTATTTGCTTTTTGTTTGTTGAGGTGCATGAGTTCTTTATGTATTTTGGATGTCAACACCTTATCGGATACGTCATTTATGAATATATTCTCCCATACTGTAGGATGTCTTTTTGTTCTACTGATGGTGTCCTTTGCTGTACAGAAGCTTTTCAGCTTGATATAGTCCCACTTGTTCATTTTTGCTTTTGTTTCCCTTGCCCGGGGAGATATGTTCATGCAGAAGTCGCTCATGTTTATGTCCAAGAGATTTTTGCCTATGTTTTTTTCTAAGAGTTTTATGGTTTCATGACTTACATTCAGGTTTTTGATCCATTTCGAGTTTACTTTTGTGTATGGGGTTAGACAGTAGTCCAGTTTCATTTTCTTACATGTAGCTGTCCAGTTTTTCCAACACCAGCTGCTAAAGAGGCTGTCATCTCCCCATTGTATATCCAAGGCTCCTTTTTCATATATTAATTGACTGTATATGTTTGGGTTAATGTTTGGATTTTCTATTCTGTTCCACTGGTCTGTGGGTCTGTTTTGTGCCAATACCAAATTGTCTTGATTACTGTGGCTTTGTAGTAGAGCTTGAAGTCAGGGAGTGTAATTCCCCATTTTATTCCTCCTTCTCAGGATTGCTTTGGCTATTCGGGGTCTTTTGTGGTTCCATATGAATTTTAGAATTATTTGTTCGAGTTCATTGAAGAAAGCTGTTGGTAGTTTGATAGGGATTGCTTTGAATCTGTAGATTGCTTTAGGTAGTACAGTCATTTTGACAATATTTATTCTTCCTAGCCAAGAACAGGGGACGAATTTCCATTTGTTAGTGTCCTCTTTAATTTCTCTTAGGAGTGTTTTGTAGTTTTCAAGGTATAGGTCTTTCACTTCCTTTGTTAGGTTTATTCCTAGGTATTTTATTCTTTTTGATGCAATTGTGAATGCAATAGGAAAGCAACAGATTTCTGTGTGTTAATTTTGTATCCTGCAACTTTGCTGAACTCAGATATTAGTTCTAGTAGTTAGGGAGTAGAGTCTTTAGGGTTTTTTTATGTGCAATATCATGTCATCTGCAAATAGTGACAGTTTGACTTCTTCTTACCAATTTGGATGCCTTGTTATTTCTTTGTTTTGTCTGATTGCCATGGCTAGGACCTCCAGTACTATGTTGAATAACAGTGGGGAGACTGGGCATCCCTGTCTTTTTCCCGATCTTAAGTGAAAAGCTTTCAGCTTCTCGCTGTTAAGTATGATGTTAACCATCGGTTTGTCATATATGGCCTTTGTTATGTTGAAGTACTTGCCCTCCATACCCATTTTGTTAAGAGTTTTAATCATGAATGGATGTTGAATTTTGTCATCTCTTTTCAGCATCTATGGAGATGATCATGTGGTTTTTGTCCTTCTTTTGTTGATGTGGTGGATGATGTTGATGGATTTTCGAATGTTGTACCATCCTTGCATCCCTGAGATGAATCCCACTTGATCATGGTGTATGATCCTCTTGATGTATTTTTTAATTCAGTTTGCTAATATTTTGTTGAGTATTTTTGAAACTATGTTCATCAGGGATATTGGTCTGTAATGTTCTTTTTTAGTGTGGTCTTTGTCTGGTTGTGGTATTAGAGTGATGCTGGCTTCATACAATGAGTTTGGAAGTATTCCCACCTCTTCTATTTTTTGGAAAACTTTAAGGAGAATGGGTATTATGTCTTCTCTATATGTCTGATAAAATTCAGCAGTGAATCCATCTGGCCTGGGGGTTTTGTTCTTCAGTAGTTTTTTGATTACCCATTCAATTTTGTTGCTGGTAATTGGTCTGTTTAGATTTTCTGTTTCTTCCTTCGTCAGTCTTGGAAGGTTGTATTTTTCTAGAAAGTGTCCATTTCTTCTAGGTTATCCAACTTGTTAGCATATAAATATTCATAGTATTCTCTGATGATTCTTTGTATTTCTGTGGGGTCTGTTGTGATTTTTCCTTTCTCATTTCTGATTCTGTTTATGTGTGTAGATTCTCTTTTTCTCTTATTAAGGGCAAGGGGTTTATCTATTTTGTTTATTTTCTCAAAGAACCAGCTCTTGGTTTCATTGCTTTTTTCTTTTGTTTTATTCTTCTCAATTTTATTAATTTCTTCTCTGATCTTTATTATGTCCCTCCTTCTGGTGACTTTGGGCCTTATTTGTTCTCCTTTCTCCAATTTCAATAATTGTGACGTTAGACTATTCATTTGGGATTGTTCTTCCTTCTTTAAATAGGCCTGGATTGCTATATACTTTCCTCTTAGAACTGCCTTTGCTGCATCCCACAGAAGTTGGGGCTTTGTGTTGATGTTGTCATTTGTCTCCATATATTGCCTGATCTCTGTTTTAATTTGGTGGTTGATCCATTGATCATTTAGGAGCATGTTGTTAACCCTCCATGTGTTTATGAGCCTTTTATTTTCTTTGCACAATTTATTTCTAGTTTTATACCTTTGTGATCTGAGATGTTGGTTGGTAGAATTTCAATATTTTTGAATTTACTGAGGTTCTTTTTGTGACCTAGTATGTGGTCTATTCTGGAAAATGTTCCATGTGCACTTGAGAAAAATGTGTATCCTGCTGCTTTGGGTGTAGAGTTCTGTAGATGTTTGTTAGATCCATCTATTCTAGTGAGTTGTTCAGTGCCTCTGTGTCTTTACTTATTCTCTGTCTGGTTGATCTGTCCTTTGGAGTAAGTGGTGTGTTGAAGTCTCCTAAAATGAATGCATTGCTTTCAATTTCCTTCTTTAATTCTGTTAGTATTTGTTTTACATATGTTGGTGTTCCTGTGTTGGGTGCACATATATTTATAATGGTTATATCTTCTTGTTGGACTGACTCCTTTATCATTATGTAATGTCTTTCTTTATCTGTCCCTACTTTCTTTGTTTTGTAGTCTATTTTGTCTGAAACAAGTACTGCAACACCTGCTTTTTTCTCCCTGTTGTTTGCATGAAATATCTTTTTCCATCCCTTCACTTTTAGTCTGTGAATATCTTTGGGTTTGAGATGAGTCTCTTGTAAGCAGCATATAGATGGGTCTTGGTTTTTTATCCATTCCATTACTCTGTGTCTTTTGATTGGTGCATTTAGTCCATTTACATTTAGGGTGATTATTGATAGATATGTACTTATTGCCATTGCAGGCTTTGGATTCGTGGTTACCAAAGGTTCAAGGGTAGCTTCTTTACTATCTAACCATCTAACTTAACTCTCTTATTAAGCTATTATAAACACAGTCTGATGATACTTTATTTCTCTCCCTTCTTATTCTTCCTCCTCCACTTTGTATATGTGAGGTGTTTTATTCTGTACTCTTTTGTGTTTCCTTTGACTGTTTTTGTTGAAAGTTGATTTTATTTTTTGCCTTAGCTGGTATTTGGATGGTCTTCTCTCTTTGCTGTGATTTTATTTTCTCTGGTGACATCTATTTAGCCCTAGGAGTGCTTCCATCTAGAGAAGTCCCTTTAACATATCCTGTAGAGGTGGGTTGTGGGTGGAAAATTTCCTCAACTTTTGCTTGTCTGGTAATTGTTTATTCCCTCCTTTAAATTTAAATGATAATCATGCTGGATACAGTATTCTTGGTTCAAGGCCCTTGTGTTTTATTGCATTAAATATATCATGTCATTCTCTTCTGGCCTGTAAGGTTTCTCTTGAGAAGTCTGATGATAGCCTGGTGGATTTTCCTCGGTAGGTGATCTTTTCTCTCTCTCTCTGGCTTCCTTTAGTACTCTCCTTGTCTTTGATCTTTGCCATTTTCATTATTATATTTCTTGGTGTTGTCTTCCTTGGGTCCCTTGTGTTGGGAGATCTGTGGGCTTCCACGGTCTGAGAGTCTATTTCCTTCCCCAGCTTGGAGAAGTTTTCAGCAATTATTTCTTCAAAGACACTTTATATCCCTTTTTCTCTCTCTTCTTCCTCTGGTACCCCTACAATGTGAATACTGTTCCATTTGGATTGGTCACACAGTTCTTTCAATATTCTTTTATTCCTAGAGATCCTTCTATCTCTCTCTGCCTCAGCTTCTCTGTATTCCTGTTCTCTGATTTCTATTCCATTAACAGTCTCTTGCACCTCATCCAGTCTTCTCTTAAGACCTTCTATCAATTGTTTCATTTTTGTTATCTCCCTCCACACTTAATCCCTTAGCTCTTGCATATTTCTCTGCAGGTCTATCCACATGGTTATGACTTTTATTTTGAATTCTTTTTCAGGAAGATTGGTTATATCTATCTCCTCAGGCCCTCTCTCTAGGGTTGTCTGAGTGGTTTTTAACACTACCAGATTCTTCTGCCTTTTCATGGTGATGGAAATGATCATAGGCAGGTGGTGCGTGTGTCAGCTGGAAGAACAAAGTCCCTTTCTACTTGCTGGTTGCCTTTCCCTTCTCCGCTGCCTGTGACTTTTACCCGCACACTGCAAGCAGTGTCTGGGAAAACCCCCTACACCAACATGGGCGGTTCCGCCCTTGGGATAGCCTAGAGTCCTGCAAGGGGTCGCAGACACGCCAGGTGTGTTCTCCTGTGAGAATGGCACCCCTTCGTGCCTTCCAGACCTTGCTCCAGCTTCCACTGCATGTGCTGGTTACCCACACACAGGGGGAAGTCTTTGGGATAATCCCCTGAGCTGCCGTGGGCGGGACAGCCCTCAGGATAGCCTAGAGCCCTGTGGGGGGTCACAGCCACACTGGGTGTGTTCTCCTGTGAGAACGGTGCCCCTTTGTGCCTTCTGGACCTTGCCCCCGTTTCCTCTGTCGCTGGGCAGCTGTGTGCCGGCAGCAGCCTCTGGGTCTATCCCAGTTCACTGCACACTGTGAGAAGACTCTGTGTGGTTGCTGTGGGCAGGGCTGTTCTCCTGCTGCTCCACAGCTATGGCGGATCCGCCAGTTTGCTTGCAGCACCAGCCAGGGGGAATGAATGGCAGGCTGCTTATCGCCTTGAGGGGCTTCGGGGCTGGGTTACCACCCAGGGGGTTAGGGCACCTGAAATTACTTACGATTCCGAGCTTGTTGGGCTGAGTGTGCTGGGACAATTTTGTCCAGCTGTTAAGCCCTTGTCCTTTTAAGACTTTTAAAAATCATCCACTTTGACTGAATGCACCAATCAAAAGACACAGAGTAACAGAATGGATAAAAAAGCAAGACCCATCTATATGCTGCCTACAAGAAACTCACCTCAAATCCAAAGATATACACAGACTAAAAGTGAAGGGATGGAAAAAGATATTTCATGCAAACAACAAAGAGAAAAAAGCAGGTGTTGCAGTACTTGTATCAGACAAAATAGACTTCAAAACGAAGAAAGTAGCAAAAGATAAAGAAGGACATTACATAATGATAAAGGGGTCAGTCCAACAAGAAGATATAACCATTATAAATATATATGCACCCAACACAGGAGCGCCAGCATATGTGAGACAAATACTAACAGAATTAAAGGAGGAATAGACAGCAATGCATTCATCTTAGGAGACTTCAACACACCACTCACTCCAGAGGACAGATCAACCAGACAGAAAATAAGTAAAGACACAGAGGCACTGAACAACACACTAGAACAGATGGACCTAACAGACATCTACAGAACTCTACACCCAAAAGCAACAGGATACACATTCTTCTCAAGTGCACATGGAACATTTTCCAGAATAGACCACATACTAGGCCACAAAAGAACCTCAGTAATTTCAAAAATATTGAAATCCTACCAACCAACTTCTCAGATCACCAAGGTATAAAACTAGAAATAAATTTTAGAAAGAAATCAAAAAGCTCACAAATACATGGAGACTTAACAACACTCTCCTAATTAATCAATGGGTTAACGACCAAATCAAAACAGAAATCAAAGAATATAAGGAGACTAATGACAACAACAACACAAAGCCACAACTTCTGTGGGACGTGGCAAAGGCAGTTCTAAGCGGAAAGTATATTGCAATCCAGGCCTATTTAAAGAAGGAAGAACATTCCCAAATGAATAGTCTAAAGACACAATTACTGAAATTGGAAAAAGAAGAACAAATGAGGCCCAAAGTCACCAGAAGGAGGGACATAACAAGGATCAGAGAAGAAATAAATAAAAGTGAGAAGAATAAAACAATAGAAAAAATCAATAAAACCAAGAGCTGGTTCTTTGAAAAAATAAACAAAATAGATAAACCCCTAGCCAGACTCATTAAGAGAAAAAGAGAATCTACACATAAACACAATCAGAAATGAGAAAGGAAAAATCACGACGGACCCCACAGAAATACAAAGAATCATAAGAGAATATTATGAGAATCTATATGCTAACAAGCTGGAAAACATAGAAGAAATGGACAACTTCTTAGAAAAATACAACCTTCCAAGACTGACCAAGCAAGAAACAGAAAAACTAAACAGACCAATCACCAGCGATGAAATCGAATTGATAATCAAAAAACTACCCAAGAACAAAACCCCCGGGCCTGATGGATTCACCTCTGAATTCTACCAGACATATAGAGAAGAAATAAC
>JAVSCE010020748.1:0-88493 GCA_032199065.1 Smutsia gigantea | reverse complement strand
GTTAACCCATTGATTAATTAGGAGAGTGTTGTTAAGTCTCCATGTATTTGTGAGCCTTTTGATTTCTTTCTAAAATTTATTTCTAGTTTTATACCTTGGTGATCTGAGAAGTTGGTTGGTAGGATTTCAGTATTTTTGAAATTACTGAGGTTCTTTTTGTGGCCTAGTATGTGGTCTATTCTGGAAAATGTTCCATGTGTACTTGAGAAGAATGTGTATCCTGTTGCTTTTGGGTGTAGAGTTCTGTAGATGTCTGTTAGGTCCATCTGTTCTAGTGTGTTGTTCAGTGCCTCTGTGTCTTTACTTATTTTCTGTCTGGTTGATCTGTCCTCTGGAGTGAGTGGTGTGTTGAAGTCTCTAAGATGAATGCATTGCTGTCTATTTCCTCCTTTAATTCTGTTAGTATTTGTCTCACATATGCTGGCGCTCCTGTGTTGGGTGCATATATATTTTTAATGGTTATATCTTCTTGTTGGACTGACCCCTTTATCATTATGTAATGTCCTTCTTTATCTTTTGCTACTTTCTTCGTTTTGAAGTCTATTTTGTCTGATACAAGTACTGCAGCACCGGCTTTTTTCTCTTTGTTGTTTGCATGAAATATCTTTTTCCATCCCTTCACTTTTAGTCTGTGTATATCTTTGGATTTGAGCTGAGTTTCTTGTAGGCAGCATATAGATGGGTCTTGCTTTTTATCCATTCTGTTACTCTGTGTCTTTTGATTGGTGCATTCAGTCCATTTACATTTAGGGTGATTATTGATAGGTATGTATTTATTGCCATTGCTGGCTTTAGATTCGTGGTTACCAAGGGTTCAAGGGTTGCTTCTTTACTATCAAACAATCTAACTTAACTTTCTTGTTAAGTTATTGTAAACACAGTCTGATGTTTCTTTCTTTCTCTCCCTTCTTATTCCTCCTCCTCCATTCTTTCTATAATAGGTGTTTTATTCTTTGCCTTTAGTTGGTATTTGGATGGTCTGCTTTCTTGGCTATGATTTTTTTTTCTCTGGTGACATCTTTTTAGCTTTAGGTGTGCTTCCGTCTAGAGCAGTCCATTTAAGATATCCTGTAGTGGTGGTTTATGAGACACAAATTCTCTTAACTTTCGTTTATCTGGAAATTGTTTAATCCCTCCATCATATTTAAATGATAATCGTGCTGGATACAGTATTCCTGGTTCAAGGCCCTTCTGTTTCATTACGTTAAATATATCATGCCATTCTCTTCTGGCCTGTAAGGTTTCTGTTGAGAAGTCTGATGATAGTCTGATGGGTTTTCCTTTGTAGGTGATCTTTTTTCTCTCTCTAGCTGCTTTTAATACCCTGTCTTTATCTTTGATCTTTGCCATCTTAATAATTATGTGTCTTGGTGTTGTCTTCCTTGGGTCCCTTGTGTTGGGAGATCTATGAGCTTCGGTGGACTGCGAGACTACTTCCTTCCCAGCGAGGGAAAGTTTTCAGCAATTATTTCTTCAAAGACACTTTCTATCCCTTTCTCTCTCTCTTCTTCCTCTGGTACTCCTATAATGCGAATATTGTTCCGTTTGGATTGGTCACACAGTTCTCTTAATATTCTTTCATTCCTAGAAATCCTTTTATCTCTCTCTGCCTCAGCTGCTCTGTACTCCTGTTCTCTGTTTTCTATTCCATTAACAGTCTCTCGCATCTCATCCATTCTGCTGTTAAGCCCGTCGATCGCTTGTCTGATTTCTGTATTGTCTTTCCTCAGTTCCCTCACTTCCTCCCTCAGCTCTTGCACATTTCTCTGTAGGTCCATTAGCATGGTAATGACTTTTATTCTAAATTCTTTTTCAGGGAGGCTGTGCATTTCCATCCCTTCAGACTCCCTCTCTGGGGTTGTCTGGTTGATTTTGGTCTGAACCATATTCCTCTGTCTTTTCATGGCTATATAATTGGTCACTGATAGTTGCCACGTATGTCAGCTGGGCTCTTTAAGACTTTAAAAAGAGAAGGAAAAAAAAGAGAAAAAAAGGAAAAAAAAGAAAGAAAGAAAGAAAAAAGAAAAAAAGAAAGAAAAGAAAAAACAAAAACAAAACAAAAAACAAAACAAAACAAAAAAAACAAAAAAAAATGCCCACCGGACGTAGATTCTGTGGGAATGCTCTAGGTGGCGCTATTGCCCCACTATTCCACAGCTGTGACTGTGCCGCTCTGCAGGGCCCTTTATCGCTCTGGCAGGGGTGGGAACGAATAGGAGGCTGTTGATCTCAGTGAGAAGTGTTAAGTATGGCTACGCTTCCTCAGTCGCCAGCTAAGGCGTCTGAAACTCCCCAGGACTCCCAGCCTGCTGGGCTGAGTGTGCTGGGGCGATCCGGCTCCTCCGCTGGGCTCCTGTCTCTTTAAGACCGCTGAAGAAAGCGCGCACTTTTTTTTTTTCCTTCCCGGGAGCCGGCTGCAAGCACCCTGGCGCGTTCCCCACTCAGATCCTGCCGCTCTCTCTCTCCAATCTCCGCTGCACTGCGCAATGTGGGTCAGCGCTCCCCGCGCAGATCACCGGGGCTGGCTACTACTTCGCGGGGTGTGCTTCCACTCCCCGCCCCGCTCTGAATCCTCTCCTCCCGCCGGTGCGCTGGGGTGGGAGAGGGCTCGGGTCCCGCCGGGTCGTGGCTCCGTATCTTACCCGCCTCTTGGGGTGCCGAGTCCTCTCGGGTGTAGCTGCACGCTGTGCGCTTTCCTGTGTATTCTCGTCTCTTTTTTAGGAATAGATGTATTTTCTGTGTTTTCGTTGATAAATATAGTTTTGGGAGGAGATTTCTGCCGCCCTGCTCACACCGCCATCTTCCCGCCAGCTTTAAGCTTTTGCACTTACTGCTCCTTTTGTCTGAAACGTTCTTGACTCATTCCTATTTTCCAGCTAAAATTGTGTAGAGATTTTCCCTGACTGCACTAGTATTCTCCCTTAGCTATACTTATCACTCTGCTTATTTCCTTTGTGTATTATTGCAATCTATAATTTGTTTAAAATTTACTTGTTTATGCTCTTTATCCCCCACCAGCATGTCAGCCCCATGAAGGCAAGTATCTTGTCTCTCCTGGGCATTGTAACCCTGCAGACAGCACAGGGCTAGCTCATGGTGCCGAGTCAGTGGCTGAATCCTCTTACGGTTGCCAGCTTCCAAGGAGGTCCCCAGGGGTCCCTGCCCCTGGATGTCCACACCTTGTGTCATCCCCTCCTGCACCGCTTCAGGACTAAGGATGCATCAGAAGTGATGGCGCGTGATGTTTGAGCCTTGGTCACACACCGCCTTGCTCGTTCGGGGGGGGGCGGGGGGCGCTGATTGCCATGCCACCAGGGCACTAGGCAGCCCCCTCGGGACACTCACCCAGAGAGGCACTGAGGCCCCGTCACCAGCAGCATATGAGTGACAGCCATGCTTAACCATCAGGCGAGTGAGTCACCCTGCAGGTGCATCCTCGAGCCTGTCCAGCCGTCAGATGATGCCGCCTCACTGACATTTGACAGGTGCCGGAGGGGGACCTGAGCCAGAACTGCCCAGCTGAGCCGTTCTCAAATTCCTAACCCACAGAAACCATGAGAGAGAAAAGCCATCATTACTGGTGGCTTAAGTCACCAGGATTTGGCATGATTTGTTGCGCCGCAAAAGGGAAATAGTGCACAACCAGCAATTCAGTGCATGGAGCATGGCCATTTCATGACTATCCATCCTGTTCCTCATCCTCGGCAGCCTAGCCTACACCTTCCTGGACCTTATTTTCAACTGCCTACAGACCCCAACTTTATCCCTCTTTTGTCTCAAAGTATTATTTCAACCAGAAGCACCAATAAATCCTGCAAACTAAGTGGAGGCCGTGCAGCGAGCTTTCATTTCTCCCCCATGCATTCTCTCAATACTGTCCTTTCTTACTCCCAGGGCTGTGCCATGAGGCTCTTCCATTTCCCGTGGAACCAACCTTCTTAGTTCAGTTTAAGAGCAAAGGGTGGGAGTGTGACCTACACTGGAGGCTTACCAGCCACTCGCCTGACTAGGTTCCTTATAATCTGTCCTCCGTGTCCTCTTCTGCTGAGTGGAGTGAGTAATGATACCTGCGTTGTGGGCACCCTCTGCTACCATGAGTGAGCCCACACACGTGAGCAGGTCGCTCAGCACAGTTCTGGGGATGCGCCAGATAATACGAAATCCTAACAAATGTCCTAAAATGTAGGCTTTTAATCTCCATTTTACAGAAGCAAAGAAAGCGTCAGAGGAGCTGCGTGTCTTGCCCAGCACCACAGCTAGAACGTGCCAGGCCTGCGGCCTCCGAGGCCTGAATACGGAGCGCCGCAGCGCACTGCCCCACCCTGCCTTTCTGCCCTGGCTTCCTAGCGGCTCTCCTTGCCAGACCACCCGCCCGACAGACTACCTCCGACACCGAGTCACGCCCTTAGACTCTGATCTTAGCATGGCGCCCATGGTCCAAATTCAACTTCCCAGCTTCTTCAGCTCCTCTTCTGTTCCCGCATCCCCTCCTGCTCTGTTGATTACGTTTTATTTCCCACTGCCTCCTCCTTTCTGTCCCCCTCAAGCCAACATCCTCACTGGAGGGCTCCCTGCTCTCCCACTCCACACACCTTGACCCCCGTGCCCCCCTCTGCTGGCCCTGGTTGCATGTCCCCATGCAAATCTTTGCCATCACGGCTCGCCTCAGTTCCTCAGGGGTACAGGCAGCTTTCCCAGCCATTCTAGGCCCAGGGATCTCATCTGCCATCCCCTGCTCCTCCACTTGGTTCTGAGTCATTCTCTCATAGATCCACTGTTGCCACTTGTAACTAGGTTGTGAGCCCCACGTGGCTGGGATCATGGCCTGGACTTTCACTCCTACCGCGGCACCCAGCCCAACGCTAGGGACATAGTAGAGGAGAGGTACTTAACTGCTTTGCTAAACATTCTCCAGGTTTGGAAAGAATTAGGAATTGCCTTCTAAAATAAGCCACGGAGAACACCTTTCATGTCTGTCTGTCTAACAGGATCTCCTTGTAGTGGAGGAATTGTCAGGGTCCTGTGTACCCTCACTTTGGAAAGGGACTCCAACTCCTGCCACCCTGCACCCCCCCAGCACCTCCTTCCCTGTGGGGTCTAGCTCAGCCCCCAGCTTCCTCTCCTGCTCTCAGCCCCCTCCCTTCTCAGGCTGCCACCTACTTTCACCTCCCAGAGCCTGGCTCTGCTGTGCTTGTAACTGCTTATCCCAGAGCCCGGCTTTGCTGTGCTTGTAACTGCTTATCCCAAACTCCTCCTGTCGACCTGCGGCCACCATCCCAACTTCATCCAGTGCCACACGCATGCCTGGCTCAGCTCTCCCAAGGCCTGCCTGCTCTCAGGTGGTCCCGCTCTTCCTGACTGTGGTTGCTGGCCGTCCCGCAGATCCTCCCCACCCTCTTCTACTCTTCCCCCACCATCCTTCTACTGGGTTTCTCTTTTTTTTGAATAGAAAGAAAGTGACTCACTTTCAAGAGAACGATTAACTAAACAGCAATACAAGTGATGCTTTGCTGTGACAGGCAGTATAGCTTAAAGGTCAAGCAGAGAGTTTGGCTTGGATCTGAATTCAGTGTCTGCAATGGCTGGGGTCTGACTTCACTTCTCCAACCTATGGCAGTGTGATTTGGGACTGGTTAATTAACTGTCTCTACAACTTGGTCTCCCCTACTATAAAATGGGGGAAACGTTTACTCAGCTGTTCTGAGAACAAGTATGTGCCTACCGCTATGTTACCACTGGAAATATTGGGGTTTACTCATTTAGAACACCTTTCAGTAAAGTAACACATTCTACTCACTAAAATTCAGGCATCAGTGACTATAGGAAGACAGGCAGTGTTTAAACTGGTGTCCATGCGTGTACCCGCAGGGTCATACCGGTGGGGAGCCTTGGCCCCTCAGGGCTCTCACACATGCTGCTGTCCAGAGAAATACTGCATAGGGAACTTAGAATATTTGAAACATGCCTCCACATGTTTCAAATTTGTCATAAAGCCATTTAAAATAGGAGAATGAGGGAAAATAGTTCCCTCAACAGTATGTTTAGGCCCAATAACAAATTTGTCTACTGACAAGGAGCTCAGTGAGGAGCCTGCTTCTACCAGGACCTTTGTCCTATGCAGGGAGCTTGGAAGGGAGGAAGCAGCCTGTGGGGCAGCCTCCAGGTTCTTCCTCCTGCACCCCGACTCACACGCATACCCTACCCCAACCTTGAGCGGTCCTGGACGCACTCCCTGAAATGGCAAAAGCCCTCAAGAGGTGCTTGTCTGTGGTACAGGCAAGGTTGATCTCAGTAAGAGCCATTGACCTGACTTACCAATCTTGTAAAATGGCAGAGAATAGTCTCTTTGGTAAGTGGTTTCTTTATACCATGGTTCAGCAGCCTTTGAATGTCTTCGAAAGCAAATATATCGAGTGAAGGTTTGTTGGTCTAATTGAGGCTGATACTGACTTTTTCTCTTGGGTGGAATGGTCAAGTCTATGAGAGGTCTAAATGAAAATAGAAACAGCTTGAAATCCCAGCAGAAGAAAGCATTCCATTTTTTCATCAGTTGAAATCCACTCCCTAGAAGTGGCCAGGAATCTACCAAGATAGTATTGGCAAGAATCCATAGCTCCAGGCCAGCCTGGGAAAGGTGTCAGTAGGTGACTCACGGACTCTTTAGCGTCTCTCCTCCTCCCCATCACAGAGCAGAGCAGCGACCTATATCAAAACTTTGCTAGATCTGCTCATGCATGGCTATTCCTCTACTCCAGATCTTCAAAAAGCCCTTTTCCATTTCAATTTTTCTATGGATGTTTGGTTCCCTCAAGGAACCAATGCATTCTTTCATTTTTTAGCTTAAGTATAACAAATGCTTTCTTTTGAACAAATTAACCACTGTGGTGTCTCTATTGGTGTTTGATGAACCTGAAATCAGTTATAACCTTCCTGTATCTCCATTCAGATGAGTACCTGCTGAAGGAAAAAGTAAAAAAGAAATGTAATGTTGAAATATCTCCATACACGTGTGGGAGTGTACATTCATTCACTGGTACAACTTGTTTGAGAACATTTTGTTGATAGGTATTAATACCTTCAAAATGTGCATATATTTTCTCCTAGAAACTCTAGATATTAGGGATGTTAAAAGACTTAGCTCTCAGAACGCTCATTAAAGTATTTTTATAATATAAAAAGAGTGCAAATACCCTTCATGTAAAAAAGAAAATAGGGAATTATTTAGACAATGATACAGACATATACTGGAGTGTCTTGCCACCTTTAAAAGTGATGCTGTAGAATTATAATTTTTGAATTGGAAAAAGCCCACAATATATGATTAAATTTAAGCAAATGTTTCAATATACTTTAAATGAATGAATTGTATGTGAATTATCTCCAGAAAATTGTTATACAAAAAAGCTTTCAATCAACAAAATATTAGCAAACTGAATTCAATAATACATTAAAAGGATCATATACCATAATCAAGTGGGATTTATTCCAGGGATGCAAGGATGGTTCAACATCCATAAATCAATCAACATGATAAACCATATTAACAAAATGAAGGATAAAAATCATATGATTACCTCAATAGATGAAGAAGCATTTGAGAAAAGTCAATATCCCATTTATGATAAAAACTCTTAGCAAAGGGAATATAGAGGAAATGTATTTCAACATAATAAAGACCATATATGACAAGCCCAAGCTAACACCATACTCAGTGATGAAAAGCTGCAAGCTTTTTCCCTAAGATCAGGAACAAGACAAGATTGCTCACTCTCTCCACTTTTATTCAAGATAGTATTGGAAGTCCTATCCAGAGTAATTAAGCAAGAAAAAGAAATAAAAGCATCCAAATGGGAAAGGAAGAAGTAAAACTCTATTTGCTGATGATATGATCTTACATACAGAAAACCTTAAAGAGTGCACACACATACATACAAATTAGAATTAATTAATTCAGTGAAGTTTCAGAATATGAAATTAATATACAAAAATCTGGTCCATTTCCATGCACTAATATAATGAACTACTGGAAAGAGAAATTAAGAAAACAATTCCATTTGCAATTGCATCAGAACAGTAAAATACTTGGTAATAAATTTAACCAAGGAGGTGAAAGACCTGTACACTGAAAGCTATAAGACACTGATGAAAGAAATTGAAGACACAAATAAATGGATAGATATTCTGTGCCCATGGATTGGATTGGAAGAATATTGTTAAAATGTCCATACTACCCAGAACAATCTACAGATTCAATGCAAACCCACCCAAAATTCAAATGGCATTTTTTCACAGCAATAAGACAAAAATTTGTCCCTAAAATTTGTATGGAACCCAAATAGTTAAAGCAAACCTGAGAAAGAACAACAAAGCTGGAGGCCTCACAGTACCTAATTTCAAAGTGTATTATAAAACTATAGTAACAACACAGTATGGTATTGGCTTAAAAACAAACACATAAATCAACTGACCAGAATAGTGAGCCAAGAAACAAACGCATGTGTATATGGTCAATTAATTAACAACAAAGAAGCCAAGAATATACAACAGAGCAAGGACAGTCTCTTCAATAAATGGTGCTGGGGAAACTGGACAGCCACATGCAAAAGAATGAAACTAGACCACTATCTTATACCACACACAAAAACTAATTCAAAATGAATTAAATACTTAAATGTAAGAACTGAAACCATAAATGTTTTAGAAGTAAACATAGGGGGTAAGTTCCTTGATATCAGTCTTGGCAATGATATTTTGGATTTGACTCCAAAAGCAAAGGCAACAAAAGCAAAAATAAACTAAATCTAATAAATAAATAAATAACCTAATAAAAAATAAACCACATCAAACTAAAAAGCTTCTGAACAGCAAAGGAAACCATTAACAAAATGAAGTCCACCTACAAAATGGAGGAAAATATTTGCTAATCATATATCTGATAAGGAGTTAATATCAAAAATATATAAAGAACTCGTACAACTCAAGACCCAAAAAACCAATCTGATTTTAAAATGGCAATGAATCTGAATAGATATTTTTCCAAAGAAGACATACAGAGGGCCAACAAGCATCTGAGAAGATGCTCAGCATCACTAATCATCAGAGAATGCAAATCAAAACCATCATGAGATGTTACTTCACACCTGTTGGAATGGCTAGTATCAAAAAGTCAAAAAGATAACAAGTGTTGTGGAGAAAAGGGAACCCTTGGGCTCTGTTGGCGGGAGTGTAAATTGGTGCAGCCACTATGGAAAACAATATGGAGATTACTCAAAAAATTTTAAAACTACCATATGATTCAGCACTTATACTTCCGGGCATTTATTAGAAGGAAATGAAATTACTGTCTTGATAAAGGAGCCATGGACATACAATGGGGAAATGACAGCCTCTTCAACAGCTGGTGTTGGCAAAACTGGACAGCTACATGCAAGACAATGGAACTGGATTATTGTTTAACCCCATACACAAAAGTAAACTCGAAGTGGATCAAGGACCTGAATGTAAGTCATGAAACCATAAAACTCTTAGAAGACAACATAGGCAAAAGTCTCCTGAATATAAGCATGAGCAACTTCTTCATGAACGCATCTCCTCAAGCAAGGGAAACAAAAGCAAAAATGAACAAATGGGACTACATCAAACTAAAAAGTTTCTGTACAGAAAAGGAAACTATCATAAACAGAACAAAAAGGCATCTACAATATGGGAGAATATATTTGTAAATGACATATCTGACAAGGGGTTAACATCCAAAATATATAAAGAACTTACATGCTGCCACACCCAAAAAGCAAATAACCCAATTAAAAAATGGGCAGAGGATATGAAGAGACAGTTCTCCAAAGAAGAAATTCACATGGCCAACAGACACATGAAAAGATGCTCCACATCACTAATCATCAGGGAAATGCAAATTAAAACCACAATGAGATATCACCTCACACCAGTAAGGATGGCCAGCATCCGAAAGACTAAGAACAACAAATGCTGGTGAGGATGCGGAGAAAGGGGAACCCTCCTACATTGCTGGTGGGAATGTAAGCTAGTTCAACCATTGTGGAAAGCAATATGGAGGTTCTCCAAAAAACTAAAAATAGAAATACCATTTGACCCGGGAATCCTGCTCCTTGGAATTAACCCAAAGAGTACAACTTCTCATATTCAAAAAGACATATGCACCCCTATGTTTACTGCAGCACTATTTACAATAGCCAAGATATGGAAGCAACCTAAGTGTCCATCAATAGATGAATGGATAAAGAAGAGGTGGTACATATACACAATGGAATACTATTCAGCCATAAGAAAGAAACAAATCCTACCATTTGCAGCAACATGGATGGAGCTGGAGGATATTATGCTCAGTGAAATAAGCCAGGCAGAGAAAGACAAGTGTCAAATGATTTCCCTCATTTGTGGAGTATAACAACGAAGCAAAACTGAAGGATCAAAATAGCAGCAGACTCAGAGACTCCAAGAAAAGGAACTAGTGGTTACCAAAGGGAAGGGGTGTGGGACGGCGGGTGGAGAGGGTGGAAGAAGGGGATTGAGGGGTATTATGTTTAGTGCACATGGTGTGGGGGATCACGGGGAAAACAGTGTAGCACAGAGAAGGCAAATAGTGAATCTGTGGCATCTTACAACACTGCTGGACAGTGAGTGCATTGGGATATGGGTCGGGACTTGATAATACGGGTAAATGTAGTAACCACATTGTTTTTTCATGTGAATGGATAAAGATTTTGTATATATATGTGTGTGTGTGTGTGTGTGTGTGTATACACACAGAAATAATGGAATACTATTCAGCCATAAAAAGAAAGAAATCCTACCATTTGTGACAACAAGGATGGACTTAAGGATATTATGCTAAGTGAAATAAGTCAGAGAAAGGCAAACACTGTATGATTTCATCAATATGTGCAATTTGCAAATTTTGAGCTCACAGAAACAGAACAGAATGGTAATTGCTAGAGATGGGGGAAATGGGTGAAGGGGGTCAGAAGGTAAAAACTTCCAGTTATAAGATAAATTCTGGGAATGTAATGTACTGCATGGAAATTATGGTTAACAATGCTATAGTGTATATCTGAAAGTTCCTAAAAGAGTAGATCTTAAAAATTTCTCATGAGAGAAAAATTGTAACTATATGCGATGATGGTTATTAACTGACCTTACTGTGGTAATCATTTTGCAATATACATATATATATACCCATAAAATTATGTTGTACACCTTGAACTGATACAATGTCTGTTAAGTAGATGTCAGTAAAACGGTGGGGTGGGGGGTGCAGTGAGGTGTTCCAAAATTCCAAAATCCCATCCCATAATTTATCTCTGGGTGAGGACATTATGAATAATTTTCATTTTTTACTGTTTGATTATCAATGTTTCCTAAATGTTCTAATAAACATGCATATTTTGAACTGTAAAATATATGAGGTGAGCTGCCGTATATGTGAAAATCATTAAATGTCAGGTGAGATTTAGGAACACGTAACCCAATCATTTTGTAGAAGGATGTGGTCTCACTTGGTTGTATCACTGTGATTAATCACACTTAGAAGAGGTGATTGAAACTTCTTGATCATAATGCATTATGTCTACATACTTGGGTAAACACTTGATTGTAATGTGTCTTCTTTAAAGAGAATGTTAGCAGAAATGGAGTGGCTCTGCCGGAAGTTCAGAAAAGGCAAGAGCCATCTGCCCAGGGCATGTAGGCAGGGGAGAGGCTCTGGGTGGTGGAGGGAGCTCCGCTGTGGCTGGGCATGGAAAGGCACCAACATGCCCACCCACCTCTACTCGACCTTATTTCGTGCTTAATAAGTACTTGGTCCTGTGAAGTGAGCACCTTAAGTGATGGGTAGGAGCCCTCCATTCTCAAGAAAAGCCTGTATCCCACTGTCGATTGGAGCATTCACTGTCCCATGGACATGTCATTCTTTTGAGTTTCGGGTCTGTGTGACCATCACTGTCAGGCCGGTCACTCTGTGCCACAGCTCTGTTCTGAACCAGATCCCAGGGACTGCCTCTGGGTCTACCCTTGTTGGACTGGCAGCCTGCTGTGCCTTTGCCCTGGGTATTTCTATGGAACCAGAATATTCTCCATTTTCAAGTAATACATTAGTGTCTTTCTGAAGACAAGACTTTCACTCAAAGGAAGGACTCTAATACTGGAAACATCAAACTGGTGGAGGAATATATCTGGGAAGGTAAGCCACTAGGCAACTATCAAGTTACACTATGACTACTAAAACTGAAGTTTGGACTGTTGAGAAGGACTGTGTTATTTCCTGAGTGCTTTTTTTTTTTTTTTGGCTTTTCCTGCTTATTCTTAACTAGAAGCTTAATAAAGTCATTGATTGACATTGCACTAAGTTTTCGCCTCAAGACTGATCTTGAGCAGGTATGAGTATTGTAAGAGTCAAGTAGGGTCAAGGCTCCCCTTGCCTGAGCCATCCTGTGGCAGGAGGGCTGATGTCTGGGTGCAGGCATTAGAGCTGGGGAGTTGTCAGGGCCCACAGAGCACACCTGCGCCATGGAGCTGGCCATGAGTAGTCCTGGTGGTGGGGTTCTGTGGTTTCCTTTCCCGTCTACCCTCTGGCAGGGACACAGCCCTAACAAGGTTTGATATTTGAATTAGAACAAAGAGCCTTGAACTGGGAATCAGAAAATGGGGACAGATTCAAGTCCCAGTCTTTGTACCAACCAGTGGTACTTCAGACTACATCTTCTTCATCTAATTGGATCGGCATGACTTCTAAAACCACTTCCAGTTGGGTCATCTATGAAATTTATAGACTATGTGCTGCTTTATAGATGGAGTGGCTCCCTGCTCATTGCATGGAGGATAATCAAGAGTTGACTATATCAAAGGCAATTAAGAGAGTAAGAGACACTTGTAAAATATACTGGATGATGAACTCAAAATAATAGGCATCATATTTTGAATATTACTATGTTCTAGAATTTTATATCAGTTATATTATTGAACAGATAAGGCAACTGATACTCAGAGAAGAAATAAAAAATTGCCCAGGAGCAAACATTTCATAAGTTGCCCAAATTGCTTTTAACTACTATGGTTTCCACCCTCCCCAAATTACAAAATAATGTCAAAGTGCCTATTTTTTTGGTTGTTGATGTTCAAATCACTTCTAGAAAGGCAGAGACTCTTTAGACCAAATTCATAATTTTACTCAGAAGGAAACTAAGTCTTAGGAAGGTTAAATTATTTGACTGACCAAGTTGAAACTCTAAACTTAATGGTGTTTCTTAAATTTCTTTGATGATTTAATAAAATTCCCTATAGTGATTATAAAAATGGCATATGTTCATTAGGGAAAAGCTGAAAATAGAGAGATAAAAAATAAACTACAAGTGCTAATAATCTCACCACCCATAAATTACCATTGATAACAGTTCAGTGTGTTTCTTTCCAAACTTTTTCTATCTATTAAATAACAATTATTATTATTGTTATTATTATTATTACAAATTGTGATTCCACCCCCTGTTTTTTCATTCATCATTCTAACTCTAGTGACATTTTTGAAAATTAAGATTTAGGAAGCTGTCTCACCTGGGAGATCTCTTCACACTAGAATTGTAATGGACTCTTGCCAGCTGCCCAGGGTAATAGCCTTGGGTGTCCTTTCCTTGGTGAGCAATGAATAGACTAGTGGAGAAAGGAAGGGGATGTGAAAAAGCAATTATTACAATTGGTCCTTACAGAAGAATACCAGATGGGACAGAATAAAAATATATATATTCAGTCTTTGTCCCTAGCTCCTGCACGGAGCCTCTAAAACCCTTGGAGTTTCTTGATAGGAGTGTTTTTCCTTATCCATTTTTCAGGATTTTGTCAGGATTTGTAAGGAAAATATTTGACACGTCAGGTATTAGTTTCAAAATATCAGGAAAAAAAAGATGTATAAAACCAGTAGAGCAAATGTTAATTGTTGAAGTGTGGGAATGGGTAAATGTAGGTTCCTTATATTATTTTTTCTGCTTTTGATATGTTTACAAACTTCCACAGTAACGTTTTTTAACTGATAATTAAGAATATAGGGGCCGCAAATGAAGAGGCACGTGATGGTCAAAGCACTAGGTGCTGGAAGCCCGGAGAACGGACTGGAGCCCTGCGTGGGAGGGCAGGGTTGTGAGGAAGTTCTGAAGCACAAATGCGAGTGACTGAAGCAGAGGATGCAGGAGGTGCCCCTGGGGCCGGAGGGTGAGATGGGCGTGGCTGACTGAAATACAGGGGTGTGGGGGAGGTGGCGCTGGGGGTAGTGGTACCCAGACCGTATCTATTGAAATGTAACCTGTTTTATAATAAACTACTTTTCCTTTTAGACTGTAGTCACAGCTTTGTATTGCTATTTTAAATGTATGTGTAGCTGGATTATGTTGTTCTGAGGATTTTATTTCAGGAGAATAGGAGGGACATTATAAAATATTTATTATCAGAAAAGAGAGGGTTGCTTTTCTGAAAGGCTGAGAACCACTGATTGCAGATGATAGGAAATCTCTGTAGGAATTTTAAGGAGATGGATGATGTGATGTATTTTTATTTTAGGAAGATGTTTGCCGGTGGCAATGTAGAGGACAGCTTTGAGGACAATCTGACGAGGAGTAGAAAGACTGGGTGGATGGAATTGTGCTTACATGGGATGTGGTGAAGCGCTGAACTATGCGGTGGAAACATGGATGGACAGGAGAGGGCAGAAGACAGGCTGGGAGGGAGGACGGAGGATCATTTTGGAGCAGGTGACCCAGACCAGACTCAGGCGTCAGTATTGGGAAGAAGCCACCATCCCGAGAGATGGAACATAGGAGGGTGGCCTTTGGTGGGAGGATGACTTTATTGAGAGTGTGATACGTGGTGTCTTTAGGGACCTTCCACAGATTCTGAGTAGGTGTGTAAGAGTTCAAGGAGAAGAGTCGGTAGAAAACAGTACATCATTTGTGTGAAGCAGCATGACTGGTGCACGGAACACACCCTGCCTGCTGCTGCGAGGTCTGCAGGTACGAGCCTAAGAAGCAGTCCTTGTCCTCACAGCTCTGTGTGCTGAAATACGGTCCTTATCGGGCAATGCAGGCACCGAGGAGGGAGAGGAGGCTAGGTTGTGGGCAGGCAGATAAGATGGGGAAGTGATTCTAGGTGAGGGGAATTTTAGAAGCCAGCCTGTGGACCGAGTTGGAGTCAGAGGGGGAGTGTGTGGAGGCGGGGGCCTCGCTGTCCAAGGAGTGTGAAAGGCAAGTGCTGTGCGCAGGGCAGGCCTGTCCGTCTGTGCAGACAGGACCTCGGGGAGCTCATGTTTCAGAAAAACCACAGACGGTCTGGGCCTGCCCTGTGGCTGGGATAACAGAACGGAGCTGAAATAGTAAATACAGTGGGGGATTAAGTCATGAGAAGAGAGAGGAATTGGCACAATGATAGGGAATGAATGACCTTGACAGAGCACATGGGAGTGGGAGACAGGGCTTTCTCAGCCCATCCGGTTTCTGCCACGCTACCTCAGAGGATGCCCAGGACGTGTTACATACAGCTTGTTAGGAACCCTCCTGGACTCCGAAAGGACCCTACTCTGTTGGCAGTGCGCTGTGCTGTGACCATGGGCTCTTCACTTATGTGCATATGACAGACACCCACTGAATACAGGCGTAACCTAAGGGCTGCCCCTCGGAGGCAGTCTATGGAAGCTGTTGAGAACGGGGGAGCCCTTCCCAGCACCGGAAACACACCCTGTCCGCAGGCCCTGGGGGGCCCCTCTTGGTCAGTTTTGGCCTAGGAGTGGAGGGATGGGAAAGTGTGAGAGCCGGTGGGTGCTGTGGGCAGGGAGTATGGGAGGTCTCGGAATCCCCGAATGGCACACTTGTTTCCATCCCCGGCTGTAACTTTGTTTCCCAGCTCCCCCATGTGGCCTTCATCTCAAACGAGAAATCTCCCGATTAAGAGGTTAAAATATCAGGTGTTGGGAAGAGAATTTTGACCTCCTGAGGGGCATGCCCAGCCCGGCACGTCAGCCAGTATTCCCAGAGGCTACGCAGTGCCCGGCCCCCACCTCCAGGAGGTGTGTATGAGGAATGAATAGGAAAGTGGCGCCCTGCTCTCCAGACCTGGCCAAAGAGCTTCCCAGGACTCTGCTCCGACACACTGTTGACTTAGCTTTCAGGATTCCTGCGTCAGACTTTCCTTCAACTGGGTGGGAGCAGGTGTCCAGCTGCATCTGATTGCACGGCGTATTACTTACCAGTCCCTGACAGCTCGGCTCTTTGAGGTGACATGTTCAGTTCAGACAAGAGCAAACCTGTCTCCTGGGAGGGTGACTGTAACCGGAGCAGGATTTGGGCTTAGCCACAGATTCAGCATGTACCGGGGAGGTTGGGGTGTTCATGCTCCAAGAGCCTAGGCCCAGGGCCTGAGACAGCCACGGTCACTGTGACCCTGCTCTTCTCTGCTTTGGGCTCAGGCCCGAAAAAGCCTCTACAGAGGTGATCCCATGGAAGGCTCGGAGTCACCTTGCCAGGTCAGTATTAATACCCTACTACAGAAGAGGAGACTGAGGGTCAGATAGGTTGTGTGGGATTTAAACATCACCTGGCTAGTAAATGCCAGAATGTGAACCAGTCCTCCCAACCCCACATTGCAAACAGAGTCATCTGTGTGTTCGCAGGATGACCTTTTCTCAGAAGAGCTCGGCACAATTTTTATACAAACTCTGACTCTCTTGCTTAGGGCGGCCAGGAAGTAGATGTCGTGTACCAAAGGAATGGGAGAAGAAACAGGCTCCGCAGTGTTGGTTGGAAGCTGCTTTCCATTCACTAAGGCAGGTACTCACTGCAGGCTCTGCCGGGTGCTAGGGATGCAGTGACGGAGCGCAGTGTCGTTTTACCCAAGATTTCACTGTCTGGTGAGGAAAGCCATACTCAGCAACTAACAAATCAGCGCAGTCAGAAGACAGGTTCAGGGGAGTAAGTAACTTAGGGACACAAGCTGATGGTCGGAAGGACAGGAAACCCCACCCCCTGGACTCCACCCACCCCATGGTGGCTCCTCTAGGTCCTCAGCAGTAATACGGGGTGACACTGTCACCTCCATGAGTGATCCCTCAAGAGTCACTGAGAAGGAAATGCCCATCTGTGTGGGGGTCGCTGTCCTTCTGGGAAGGATGGGCTGGCCCCCCACAGCTGTCTCTCGGGCTCAGAGGCGGCGCCAGCGGATGTTTTAAAAATCCATTCAAATTCGACACAAACTCCACATCTTTTATCTTCCACAGTGTAGCGAGCTTAAGCACCTGCAGTGATCCTTCAGGAGCCTCCTGGCTCCACAATCCAGCACAGCGCCCAGCCCTGCCCCCTGTGACGGCCAGTAGCCCAGGACGGCACCAATCAACGTTTGTGCCAAATGTCGTTCTTACTATGAGAATTCTCTGTGGTCACGACTACTTGTGAACCATGTGCTGTTTTATTTTATTAGGTACCTGCACTGGTTTGTAATTCAGTTTTTCCTAGTACAGCCCACAAGTGGGGCATTTAAGGGTGCATTTGCCAAAGGAGCCCAGAAGGTGGCCTCCTGCGGGTGTGTCAGCCGCCAGGAGGCCAAGGCACAAATGCATGACGGAATAATTTTTTCTCCCTGATTCATTCATGTTTTTCAACAGATGTGCCTTGAAGGCCTACCACGACTGGCAGTCCCCTGGGTGGAGCTGATGATGCTGGTTGTAGAGTTGGCCCTGGGGGAGCCAACCAGGAGATGTGGTCGGAGGCAGCCATCAAGAGCACAGTGTGCCCAAATCCCACCTCTGCCATCTGGGACAACATGAGGGACCTTGAGGATATTACGCTAAGTGGATTAAGACAGAGAAAGACAAATACCGTATGATCTCACTTTCATGTGGAATCTAAAAAAATAAAGCAAATAAACAACAAACAAAACAGAAACAGACTCATAAACATGGAGGGGGTGTGGGGGGGTGGAAAATAAAAGGATGTGAGACAGAGAACAACAGGTGGAGAGGAGGGCAGAGGGGAAAACCTGCTCTGACCAGGGTGGCGATGGACTAGCTCTCTGAGCCTGCACGGTGCAGAGAGAGTGATCCAGGGAGAGGGAGCTTCCAGAAGTCCAGAGGTACCAGAAAGTGAGAACTACTGAAGGAGCAGAAGACAGACAACAGGGCTGGAGCTAAGAGAGGGCTGGGGAGACAGGCAGGGCTGGTTCACTTCGGGCTTGATAAGCCCTGATGACCAGTTTGGCTTTTTGCAAAATGCAATGTTTATGGGTTTTATGTAATGGAGGGCTTTGATCTGATTTCCATTTTATGAAGCTCACTCTGGAGAATGGATGGTAGGAAGACAAGGGCAGCAGTTGGTCATGAACAGGGGAGAGGCAGTGGTGGTCTGACCCAGTGGTGCACGGGAGATGGGAAAGCATTCCCACCGGAGACAGTCCTGGGGCGGAATTAAGAACATGATGGATTGGACCCACTGTTCTTGCAAAGGCAGGAAAGGGCTGCTCTCCAGGGAGTCCTGCAGAGGGTTCCTGGGGGTAGGGTAAGAGGTCTACTCAGGCTCTGTGTGTTTATTGTGTCTCTGACGGACGAGCACAAGAAAACTGAGTGCACCCAGCTTTAGGACTCTGTGGTCCCCAGTGCCCCACCTAGACCCTCAGACTCCCCTGGGGCTGGCCTAAGCCAGGTCCACTGACTCTGACCTGGTCCCACTGAGTTCTGGGTAAAGCAGCCAAGGGAGGCTTGTTTCCATTTTCCCAGGAGATGAGACCACAGGTAAATAGGCAAACAGATCTCAGACATCCGCAGGAAGTCCGGGGGCTTGTGTGCAGGCAGAAATCAGGAGCTGCAGGAGCCCATCCCTGTCTCTCCTCCCTGCTTCCTCCTCATGTGATCTGAAAGTATCTAGGAATGAAGCATCCTTCCCTGCCCTCCTTCAGTCATTTAAGGAAGCAAAAGGACTTAACCTTTGTTGATTAAACATTGTTAAAAATATCTAGGAATGAAGCATCCTTCCCTGACCTCCTTCAGTCATTTAAGGAAGCAAAAGGACTTACCTTTGTTGATTAAACATTGTTAAAAATAGCTAAATACTAAAATAAACATGAGGTTTGCTCCAAACCATGGAGTCAGTGGCGCTGCAAGAGGCTGACCCCAAAGTCGGTTGCTGCATGAGGGTTCCACCCCAATTTCATAGTTTCTAAATCTCTGCAGACCCCAGAGCCAGTGGTGGATTGAGGGTGGGGTTAAGATTTATAGATTGTTATTCAGTATCTTTCAACAAGATGAACTTGGCACGACAAAACATGTCTAGGACTTGGTATTCTGGGGCCATCAGTGAACTTGGAGAAAGAGTGAACCCCCCCCCCCTTAGTTTCTGTGTAGTCACCCTATTCCCCCTGTTGCAGAGGCCTGGGAGTGGTTTGTTTTATCCCAAGCACAGTAAAGGGTTCCCTGTAAAATTTGGGCTTGGATCTTTCATACTTCCTGCTGAAGCCCTTCCAGCAAAAAACAATTCCTTCCAATCTCTTGGGAATTTGGAGTTGCCCATTTGTTTGAATTCTGCCATGAGTGTGGGAATTTTTTTACTACTTTCCCTAAACCCAAAGAAACTTCACTGAGCCATGGGCAGCAGCTGTCTCTCAGTCAGGGAAAAGCAGGCACCAATCCCCAGGTGCCTGTCT
This sequence comes from Smutsia gigantea, assembly GCA_032199065.1. Taxonomy (NCBI): domain Eukaryota; kingdom Metazoa; phylum Chordata; class Mammalia; order Pholidota; family Manidae; genus Smutsia; species Smutsia gigantea. Next base: position 68,792 of record JAVSCE010020748.1, on the reverse strand, counting down.
GCCTTGCCACAGCTCCGCACCTGGAAGAACCTTACCTGGGTGGCACTGATGGGCGGCGGTCAATAAATTCTCGTAGCCAGATGGCAGTCATGATGGATTCTGAAAAACACATGATAGAATAAAGTCCATACTACAAGTTCACACACACCACATACATATCGCATACAGCGCAGATACAGTATGTACACAGTCTCGAAAGAAATCCCAGTAAGAGAGCTGACTTCGTAGGACTATCAGCTTCTGCTAGGCTACTTAGGGAAGGAAATAAACTAGTAAAGGAGCAAAAGATGTAGGACATATAGCCAATACCTATAGATATGCTTTTCTTTACAAATAGAAAGTTCTGGGCCAGATGGGCCCTCAGCCTCCTCTCTCAGCCTTCTCAGGGTGCCTGCCTTCTGCATAAGCTTGCAGGCCAGGTGCTACGCTTACCCGACTCCCTCACAAAGAGAGTTCTGGGTATGGATTAGATTCCTCAACCAGATGTAGGGGAGTGACACTGGGAAGTTAGAAATGAGACGAGGCCATTTCCTGCTGCTTGGATGTTTTCCACTGGCAAGGAAGGTAGTAAAGATGTGGTATGCATCTTTCTGCAGCAGAACCCCAGTGTCCAGTCTGCAGCTTGAGGGTGTCAAAAGCATTACACTGAAGGCAGTGGTGTTCAAACACGGGCGTTGGGAGTGCCGGGAGGGAGCCGCAGTTGTGGTGGCTCTGGGAATAGTCTCTTGAACTCAGATTTTCTGGAAGCAGCTTCCTGATGAGGGCATAGGTAGCTGCTTCCATGATGGTCAGCTTTGTGGAGGTGTTCTAGAAGCTTCCTGGAGGCCTTTCCCAGAGCCTGCTTCTCCAGCCCTTCCAAAGACTTTGTGAACACCTCATTATGTATATCAAACATGGTCAGTGCTCTGCGGTTGTTTCAGTATAGCATAGTAGTTTCTGTCTTCTATATATGTGTTCCTTAAACATATAACATTTATTGTTTTTAGTCTAAAATTTCATGTTGCATCTGATTCATCTACTGGAGAAGACTTGTCACAGAATACCACTACACCTAGGTATTTAGCTATTCCCTTGAGAAAGAGTCAACAATGGGGACGCAAGCTGAGTGCCTGGGGCCCAGAAGTGGCAGAAAGCCTAATTTTTTTACAGTTTACTTTTATCATTTTATGAATTTTGTACTGTGTGTATATATTTTGCACACACAAAGACAGCCGGGCCTTCGATGTGCATAAACATGGCAAACGGTGTAGCAGAACATTGGACTGAGACCCATGTGACCTGTGGCTGCAGGGAAAGTTGTTGCCCCTGCAACAGACTGAATGTTTGTGTCCCCCTGAAATTCATGTTATACCCTAACCCCAAAGGGTTAGGAGGTGGTCTTTGGGAGGTGATTAGGTCTTGAGGGTGGAGTGCTCATGAATGGAAGTGGGGCTTTTATGGAAGAGACCCCAGAGAGCAGCCTAGCCCGCTCTCTGCCGTGTGGGGCCACAGCAAGAAGTTGGCAGCTTGCAACATGGAAGAGCGCTTTGCCAGAACCCAACCGTGCTGGCCCCCTGATCTCCAACTTACAGCCTCTAGAACTGTGAGGAATAAATTTTCTGTTGTTTATAAGCCACCCGGTCTATAGTAATTTTTATAGCAATCCAAATGGAATAAGGTCCCTGCTCTGTATATTGGTGATTACAATATGGTCAAGTGAGGCCATAATGTGAGTGCTCTGCAACCTAAAAAGCACCTTTGAGGAAAGAGAAATGTGAGTTTCTATGTATGAGCATGTATTGCATGTCCAGTAACATGTATTAACTCATATGAACCTCCCAGAAACCCTATGACATATTGCCACTGGCAAGAAAACTGAGCTGCCTGAGAACTAAAGTCACTTGTACAAGATCACCAGGTACACAGGACTGGAACCCAATTGGCTCTAGGTTAGTTATCTTAACTACTATGCTATACTGAAACAACCACAGAGCACTGACCATCAGTCAAAACAAAAATTTCTTCTCACTTATATGTAGTCAAAACTTAACTCATTGTCCAAGGGCCAGCTAGCTGTTTATTGCACCTCTGAGTGTGTTTTCCAAGCAATTTGAAAATTTTCAAACAAGATTACATTATAACAGAATAGTTTAGCTATCCAATGGGGCCTGTTCATTACATAGACCTTTTTACTTTTAGCACTGATTATAAAAAACAAAAACAAAACTGAAGAAAGAACTAAAGAGAAAATCTGAGTTAAAAACGATTGAGCTCTTTCCTAAACTCGGAAAGCCTTTTGACTGCTGGGATTTTAGTTCAGTAGAAGTGATGTGCTGGGGAGAAGAATGCAAGATATTCAGGACATCTGTCTGACAAAGGACAACACCAAGTATGTCTTTGATGATAGAGCAATTGCCCCGTGCCTACAGATTCTGAATTGGTACTATAGGAAATAAGCCAGTCCTAGGCTGCCAAGCTTTGGCTATGCCATAAAACTTTTTCGGAGGCACACAAAGCAGCCCACTTTAAGTCAAAGTCTAAGCTCTGAGAATAATCAGAAGGCTTTATCTGGGAGTAGTTACAGACTTGTCATGCTGCATCTTTAGTGAACCTTCCACCATGTATTTAAGGGATGCCAAAATCACATCTTGTGTGGTCAGTTATTACCTTTTGAATGCAGAAGCAAGGGTAGTTTGCAAAAAGACATGTCAGTACATTAATTTCAGTCAATCCTTTTTTCTCTTTTTTAAAAATTAAAGTATTGTTGACATGCAATCCTATATTGGTTTCAAATGTACAACACAGTGGTTCAACAGTTAACCATATTATTAAATCCTCACCCACTCTAGTGCAGCTACTATCTGTCAGTGTAGGAAGACGTTGCAGAGTCATTATATTTTAGTCAATCTTAAGAAATAGATTCACACCACAAATCAGAATGTGGAAATTATGAACATGTGTTAAACTTGCCATCATTTCCATATGCATGGCCAACAGTCCATAACCATTGTTTTCAGCACCATGAACAACATTAACTTCTATCTCCTTTAAATATATAATTATTTAGCTGCCTTAATGGAACATTCTTCCACAGATGTTTCCCAAGTAATATTCTTCCAGAGCAAACACGAGTGCTATCTGTACCCTCATCCTACCATTCATTCAACTTCAAAGTAGCCCTAGGAAATTGTACATGTTGTTCTTTCTTTAAACTGAAATCATAATATGCTCAGTAAATAATGCTGTAAAATAATATTAAGACCATCCATCAACAACTGTTTTCTTTTTTTTTATATTTTATATACATATATATGTATACTTGAAGCCACAGCAGGCATTCTATTTTATATTCTTTGTTTTTCATTTAACAATATTTCATGAAAATGTTTCCACATTGTTTACAGTGTATTCTTAATTTGAATACTTAGTGTTCCTTTGTATTGTCTAGGGAGACCCAGAATACCCCACTCCACTCCCTCCCCAGACTCTATGCTTTATTTTTCTCCAAGTCACTTACCATCATCTCTCATACCGTATGTTTACTTATGTCTGTCTCCCCGCTAGGAAGTAATCTCCATGAGAGTGGAAAGGTTTGTTGTGTGCATTGCTGTGTCCCTATGGCCAAAGATAACTGGCATATGATAGATATAGAATAAATATTTGTTGAATAACTGAATGTGCCATAATTTATGAAACCCAGTCCCCTAACATTGGACATTTTGGTCATATGAATATCAACATAAACCTATTTTGATTCTACTGAATTTTTTAAGATACATTCCTAAGAGTGAGTCCAGTCTGGGGCATTTTCATAGCTCTTATATAGGAGGATTTTAGCCACTTCGATTAATTACTGCTGATCCATAAACCACTGTGGTTAGACTCTCAGAGCACAAAAACTAATATTTAATAAGAGAATTTTTTACTATTCTGATGAACCAAGGTAAAAGGTGACCACTGCCACAAACTCCCACAGAGTTAATAATCAACATGCTGACTTCAGGAACAAATATATAAGATTTATTTGGCTTTCTTCCTCAGCAACATTATGGTATTATACACTATATTATGGATCAAACCAGAATTCCATAAAATATAATAACATAGTTAAAAACCTGATAAAATCTGCCCATGTATGGTAAAATTTTTTTTCCAACCATGAGGGAACTTTTTCAACCTGATAAGGAACACCTCTGGAAACTGAAAGCTAATATCATACTTAATGGTGAAAAACTAGTTTCTTCCTAAAATCAGGAATGGAGAAAGGACATTACTCTCAGCACTCCTATTCAACATGGTGCTGGAAGTCCTACCTTGTGCAGTTAGGCAAGAAAAGGATATAAAAGATATAGACGGGAAAGGAAGGAAACTGTCCCTGTTTGCAAATGATATAATTGTCCATGCAGAAAATTTCAAAGGAGATAGAATATGGTCCCTTAAGATAAGCATCATTCTTCACTACCCAAGCATAAATTAATCAGCAAAAATTTATCCTCCAAGCATGTCTCAAATAGCCATTACTTCACTTGTGATAGAGGCGTAATAATCACAAGAAAGCAAATTAAACATTTTGTAGTATTTACCACTACAGATCAAAACCTAAACATTTTTCTACAACCAATTACTCAAAATTAAATAGCACTTAGTGATCCTACCTCATCTATGCCAAGGGACTTACTCGTAAATAATTTTTAACGCCTTTTAGCTGATGAGAAAAAAATATTCCAAAAATAAATGGGGACACTCTGGAACCTGAGATTTCTACCATGTTATTATGTATGACACCTGCCACGACCTAGACTGTTGCACGTTATTACTGAAGACTCAAATCCTAAAACTACCCCTCTGGAAGATTCTGTAAGAGCACAACAGACCAAGAAGGCTATAAGCATCTCTACAGAGACCACTGTCATTCTCAATAATGTAACTGATTATTAACTGTAGAAAACTGCCAGACACTAGAAAACACTTCATTGAAAGGAATTTAAAAAAAACAAAACAAACAACAGAATCAGCCAAACCAGGTCAACTGCAACACTATGACTTGTTTGAATATTATTTATCTGTGAAGGAAGACAGTTATTAGCTGTGTACCAAAAACATCCCAGTCACTATGCTTTTTAATATGCAGTAAAGGGTATGAATCGTAAATACACAGCTCCTGAGTTTGTACATGTCTACGCTTTTTAAAAATGATTATTTGTCATTCAGTCTTCACAGCACCTCAAAAAGAAAAGTATTTTAAACATTGTACATTTCAAGGTAATTAAATTAAGCTTCACACAATTAAGTGGTTTGCCAGCCATGTAGCTAACTGGTCTGTCCAGCTAATTACAAAGCTTTCTCCTTTCTATTACCATGGTAATGCCTGAAATGACTGAGTGACTATGATTACAATGATTAAAATTCAAAAGGGAAGATATCTGCATTTTTTTGTACAAATGAGAAAGAATCAGTGATAAACATGTCAAGTAAAAAAAGCTAAATATAGAACTCCAAATGCAATAGCAAAACATATGCAGAAAAAAAGAACAAAATAACTGTGGGGACTCATAAGCTAAGTATTTAGTGTTCTGACCACAGGCAGAAATAAAGCCATGAGAAAGAGGGAAGGTCCCATCTCTGGTCTTAAATGATATTTAAATATATCTGTAAGAGTTGCAACTGGAGGTGAGATAAGAATACTATAAAAAAAATTTTTTAAAGAATACTATAAAAAGAATTCAGGACAAAATAACACGGTCAACAGATTAAACAGTTAAGGGAACTCAGAGGCCATCTCAATAGGAATGAAAGCTTTAGCAGAAAGAAACTGAGTTATTGTCATGACTTGAAACAGGAAAAAAATAAAAAATGAAATAAATTTAAAAAAAAGAAAATTTCAAGGATTGATAAACTTCTTAAGCTAACAACTGTTTTAACAAGATCACAGGATGAAAAAATCAACACTTAAAAATAATTACATTTCTGTATCTTAAACATCAGAACCAAAACTTAAAACACAACTATTTATAATAGCTTTAAAAAAAGAGGAAATATTATGTGTAAATCTAACATGGATAGGCTTTGCATGCTGAAAACTACAAAATGCTGATGGAAGACATCACAGAAGACCTGGGAGACACTGTGTTCGTAGATCGGAAGACTCAACATAGGAAAGACAACAGATCTCCCCAAATTGATTTGTTTTAGGAGGTCAAATTTTCCAGCACGATTTTTTTATAGATACAAACAAGCTAAGTAACCAAGCCCTGGTAAAAAAGGGCATGTAAAAGAACCAGTCCTCAGCTAACATCCATTCTTTACCAGACATGTTACATTTCTTTTATTTCATTTAATCCTCAGGAGAGCCCTAAGAGTTGTTCATTAACATCCGGAATTTGTAGATGTTCAAGTACATGTTGAAGTTCACACAACCAGTAAACAAAAAAAAGCCAGATCTGCCTGACTCCAAAGCCCATGTCCCTCTATTGCAGAGCCACTGATTCATCAATTCAGTCAACAAACATTTATTGATGAACTCCTTTGGCTTGGCCTTGTAACCAGGCACTAGGGAAAGAGCATTTAGCAAAAGATACGTGGTTCTACTCACATGTTACTCACTTGGAGGAGGAGATGAAGTCAGATATCAATCACAGAGTCGTACAAGTCAATATAAAATTCAGGCTGAGTAACTGCTAAAATGGAATCCTTGGACAAGTTACATTTCAGGCAGATGAGGGCTGTGTCCCCTCACCACCTTCTCTTTCAGAATCCTAAAGAAAAAGGCTCTAACAGGTAAATCACACTTGCTTCAGAAAACCTGACATCTTCACTGATATAAAGCATGGGAGACGCTTTCCTCATGGAGATGGACTTCCTACGGTTTTTTTTAAAAATTGGCATCTATGTTTATGGAAGGAAAGAATTAAAAAACAGTATTTTAAAATCAAAGGTTGGGTCGTCCAGCACAAATGGAGCCAGTAGTAATTACCTGGTGAGTTTAATCAGCTCGTGAACTTCAATTAAATGATAACCAGCAAGTTATTTCATTAATCTGTCCAAAGAAAGGGCAGAGCCAGGATATTAGAGTCAGGGTCTCAAGACTGTTATTTATCAGGTAATTTTGGAAAGATCTGAGGAATGGTCAGGGAGTGGCATTTAGCCTGGTGTATGAATGGCACCAATTGATTTTCCAGATGTTCTTTATAACCTCAGACACCTGGGTGCCTCCTTCCCTTGCAGGTGTGGCATCTGTACTCACGGCATGGGGAGAAGCTGAGCCTCCAGGGCCAGCCATGTCCTAGTGATCTGACAGTGCAGTGAGGTGGTGGCAGGGGCTGCTCAGAATTGGTATGACACCCCCACCTCCACCCACCCCGTCAGTGTGACGGCAGCCTCCCTGGCTGCGGGATTGCCCTGCAGCTAAGGCAATTACTCCCAGCCTTTGAGTACGGGTGCTGTGGGAGGATGTTTAGAAAAGGATTTTCAGCTACTTTGCCAGGTCCTTGTTGCTTCTGTTTCCACAGGAAGCCAGTGTTCCCAGCTCAGGAAGGCTGTTATCCACCTCCTTCCCTCCCCAACCCCCAACCCTGCCGCCCATTCTACTTTTGAATTCTGCTGCCTGAATGCTTTTCCATTCCTCCTTCTCCAGTCTAAATTCTGTCCCTTCTTCAGGGCTTTTTCAGTCCTGTATCATCCATCTCCAGTAAGGCCTCAGTTCTGCGTGTCAAATGATCCGTTGCCTGCCCCTGAATTCCCAGAGCCCTTGACTAATTCTTGTACATATTTTGGCCATTTGGTTTCTAATTTATTTATTCACCCTACCATTTAAGAAAATATTTAATGAGTGACATCTTTGTGTCAGGCCTTGTATACAGCTCTAAAGATTCTCCAAAGACCAAGACATGAGTTTCATACAATGTCTTGCTTCTGCAGCTGAAATGTGAGCTCCCAGATGCTGGAACCTATTGCTTTGGTGGCCACTATCCTCACTCTCCTTGTCCTTCTCCTGTGTGTCTTGTAAAGTGTTTCCCACCCAAGGACGTGCTCTATACCAACTTCAGAATGAATGAATAAATGAAAAAAATCATTCAGTCAACTCAGGACCAGGTAATCTAGTTAACGGTTTTTAAGCTTTGTTCTTGTATTGTGGAGAGCCAGATACCTTAATGTAGATATACCCGGTTTCTAAGAAAAACAATGTTGAGCTCAAACTATTCAAATCACTCAAAGTTGAGAGGTATGACTATTCACTTTCTAAAAGGATTCTTGGCTTTAGAAAATTGTTTGCCACAAAGTGTCTTTAAATGGTGAGCATTCTGGAGAACATTCAAAATGTGATCGGCTGTTTAGTAATGGAACTTAAGGGAGAGGAGGGGGACACAGGGCAGTAACTACCAGACTGGTGTTACCTGTTGGGGCTGTCGCGGATAGAGACCTTCTTGTTCTAGGGCAGCAGCTGCCTGGGGTGTTGGATGTGAGGCCACGGCATCCTGCAGTGGTAGGACTGGATCCTTTTACATCACTCAAAGGCTATTGTGACACACCTGGGGGTAGAAAGTCTGGCCAGGTAATGCCTGTCAGGCTATGAAAGGTGGGGATCCTTCAGTCTCTCCGAGAGCCCAGCTGCACAGGAAAGAAAGGGTGAAAATTAGTGTGGACAGGAAAACCATCTGGGCCAGTAACCCAATCTATTTAATCACTAGAACATTTTTTTCTATAAGGATTATTCCAAGGACAACATAAGGTCAAAGGTCTGGGTGGTGCTGTATTGGCAAGGACTGCCCTTCACGAACTAAAGTGGAGAAAGGTGGGGGTTGGCATGAGGATCAAAGGGACCCAACTCTGCTTGGTCCCAGACTAGCTCAGGCTCTGTCCTGCCACTACCCAAGGCATCAGAGGAAGCTCTTAATTGGTTACAAATGCAGATCCATCATGGAGTGTGACAGTGGCACTAGTATATAGAATAGCAAGTCATACATACCCTGAGAAGAACGGAGGGGCAAGTTCTATGCTCACTCAGACTAACCTTTATCCAAAGCCAAATAAAACACCATATGAGCCCCAGTAGGCTGGCCTGGATACAGGAACACCTCTCAGTTGAATAGTGTTTGCAACTAGGAGTGGCCAATTTCCATAAAGTGTCAGGAGAGGCCAGGCGCTAGGCTGGGGCTGCCCCTAGGAGCCTCGCCTACATGGAACAGACACGAAATAGTTCGATGTCAGCATCCTGGGGACACAGCATTTTGCTGAAAGTGGACAGGGAGGGAAAATCTAAATATAAGAACAGAGGCAACATGTTAGTGAGTCATTTCATGGTTCCAGCTTGATTGTACCTTCTAAACACTGTGCCACATTGATGGATGCCTTCAGAATTGTGCGTGTATTCAATATGCATGTGGAAGGGTATGTCCATGTGTATTGTGTGAGCACTTGTCTTCAAAAAAAAAAAAAGAACAGAGGCAAGATACTGGGTTTGCTAATAAAAGGCTGAATGGTCCTTATTTGAACAGAAGGTGCTATCGCCAGGCAGGGTGTTCACTGCTTGACACATACCATCTCCAGTCCCGGCCATGGCCATCCAACGTGCACGCCTCCGTGTGAAATAAGGGCTGAGAGAGGCTAAGGAACTTGTCTCCAGTCATACAACCAGGCTGTCACAAATCTAGGATTTGAATCCAGCTCTGTGATGCCAAAGCCCAGGGTGAATTACATTTTAATTCAAATAGGTTCATTTTTAATTTTATGAATAATAATCCATGTTCTTCATGAAGGAAAAAACCAACAAAAAAAATCCCTCTGGTACTCATGGAAACACACCTGGCAATACAAAAAAAGTACAAAGAAGCAAGTTAAAAAAATGAAACAAATCTCACTAGTCAGAAATTATCATTGTCCACAACTGGTAAACATCAGTTTAGACATCCTTCTAAACTTACAAATGTTGACATTAAGAGATAGCTTTAAAAACCAAAATAATTTTAGGAAATTGGAATCATACTATACATGCTATGTATATAAAATATAAATATATAGTTTACATAAATTTTAAACATTTAACTAAAAAGTCAGACCAAAAATCATGACAACTAACCTGCACTGGTTGAGTGTATAGGTCATTATAAATTGCTCTAAACGATGGCGGCTGCTTTGCATGATATAAATTTCTTTGAGTTTGTGCTCAGTTTATGGACTAGGAATAGACTAGTCAACTAGTAAACTAGGAGACCTAGTTCTCCGTTGTCTTCAGCTTTAAAATGTTGTCCAAATTCCCACCTAGGTTTTGTAAATTGCAAGGTAATACTTCCTTTCAGAAGAGGGTTGGTAGGATCATCCTGTACATTTGGTCATAAAGCTATCAGTCTATCATTCCAGCATGTCATATTGTCGTCTGACTCTTTCAAAAGGCAAAATATTGCTCAGTCATCCAGATCAGCAACCAGGGGAGCAAGCATCATCTTTTCTTATAATACCCAAATCTTATCTTCAGGTTTGGAAGGATATTCATTAAATAACTCTTCCCCAGGGTTCCCTGTTAGTGCACTATTTGGGGGTCATCTTCTCCCCGCTCAATCTCAGCTTCTTCCCTGGTGATATCAGAGAGTTCTGAGACCACCCTCGTTGCATAGCACACCTAAATATATTTTTTTAATCATGCACATTCTCCTAATTCCGGTGAAACTAGAAAACCAAATTAGAAATCTTCAGTGCATGGACACTACTATTAATATTTGAGCTCATTAAATACATCACAGTTATTAGTAGAGCAGGGTTCCCTGGCATACCTAGACTCCCATGAGGGTGCAAAAGGGAAGCCCTGACTTGGTGACTCACACTTTATCCTAGGACAGCGACTGTGCTGTGTATTCCTCACCTATTTTCCTGAAACGTCCTCTTTCCTCTACCACCTTTAACCTGGAGCCAGCCCTACATAGCCGGTTGCCCTGCCACTCCTCTGGCTTCCTTACTGGCTGCCTGCACCTTTCTAGTCTAGAGGTCCTTTTCTAGCAGATGAGATCTTTAGCCGTGAAAATGTGAGGATTCCCATAGTGGAGAATGTGGTGACCTACCCAGATTTTCTCCTTCAGGACTGAGGCAATTCTCCATTTGCTTAGAGCTCAAATAACTCACAGCTGAATCTCTAAGAATTGCCCTTGGCCAAAGGAAACTGTCTTCCATGATTTAAAAGCTCCCACCTGTAGTCAGCTCACCTCCAGTGACTTGTCAATATGAGGACAGCCTGGCCCAGCGCCCTGGCCTCAGTTTGGACAACTCTGAAGAGCCATCCAGTCTGCAATGGCCCCTGTGGCATCAACTGCCTGAGGCTGAGCTGCTGAGCTCAATCTCTCCCTCTACGCAGTCCTGCTCCCTTTGTTCCAGCGCAGAGAAATGTCCTGACAAATTCCCCAGGGAACCACCTTCCTGCAACGCTCTGTCTCAGGGTCTGTCTCCCCATGGACCTGACGGAAATTGGCTGTGGGAGAGGTCTGAGGAGGCCAACTCTGAATTGGACTGTGGAGGTCCTCACTCACTGGCCGACCCCCCGGGAGGCCCTGCCCGCTGGTGATGACGTGGCGGGATAGCCCTCGCTCTCTGCGGTAGAGCAATTTGCACGACCTCCACCGTGGTACTAAAGGATAGGATATGAATAGAACACACACTGGTGGGTGCCGTTTCTCAGGCATTTGAGAGGTCGTAGGAAGAAGGAATTATGAGCGCAATGAAATTGGGTAGCTCTTGATGAGCAAGTATCACTACGTTTTTGCAGAAAAACTGAGTGTCTCAGGGTGATGGTCATGATGTAAGGGAAATGTAGAAGCTGAGGGCCCTCTTTGCAGCCCACGGAGAGACTCGTTTGCTGCAGCTGGAGGGCAGGAGCCAGTGAGAATGAGGCTCGGCCCCTAGATGCCAGGGCAGCAGAGAACAAGCCCAACTAATTTGCTGTGCTGACATCAAGGCCTCGGTTGGGAAGGAGTGGCGGCCCTCAGATTTGGGATGAGGGAAAGGGGTCAAGACTTGAGAACCTTGAGAACTCAGGCTCATCTGAGCTCCCCAGGCTTGCCGGTGGGGCCGGCTCCTCCCTGTGAAAGGTTGCTTGTTGCTTAGAGACGGGACAGAGGTCAGCCTCCCGCTCCTCCCCTTCTGGCTACCAGACAATAATTAGATCAAATAACAGCACGACCTGCAGGGGACCTGCTGGACTTGCTGAGAGAGGAAAGAAACTATGAGTCAAAAAACATAACTTGAATTCTAATCATAAGGAAAGAGTAGATGAGCTTAAATATGCTACAAAATAACTAGCCTGAACTCTTTGAAAATGGTAAAGTCAAGGAAGACAGAGGCTGAGAAACTCTCCTGGACTGGGTGAGGGAACCGAGGTCAGATGGAAGCACCGTGTGACCCCGGACAGGATCCTGGTCGGGCTGCGGAAGGGCTGCGGCAGGGCCAAACTGGGATGCCAAGGACCCGGGTTCCAGTGCCCCAGCCGAAGCACTGCCTGCCGACAGATTCCCCCAAGAATTTCTGCCACCTAAAAAGAGTAGCCTCTGCAAGGCAACACAGCCCCCCTGGGGCCACCTATATGACTGGTTAATATGGGGATAAAGGGCCCAGTCTCCTGGCTGCGCTTTGGAACATTTCTGAAGCTCCATTCCAGCCTCAGAGCTCTTCACGGCATTGGCCAGGATGCAAGGGGCTCACAGCTGGGCCTTATTCCTTTACCAGATCTGCTTCCTTCACGCCTTACAGGTGTTTCTGTACCAGTGCACGTCAGTAGGCCTCCCCATGCAGAGCTCGGTCTCAGACTGCTTCCCAGGAAACTCTGAGAAACCAACCCAAGGCCAAAATTCCTCTCTCTCTAAGACAACCACAATGACTGCTTTCTCCCTCTGCCTCCAGTCAAAGCTGGGAGGGGAGGAGGGAATGCTGATTAGAGTCTTCCCAAAAGGAGGGTTAAAGGGAAATGCAAGGACAAAGGCATTTCTTCCCAGTGATACAAAAATTATTCTCATCTCTGGTACCCTGAAATCTTATTTAAAAATCCCAAATTTTTAGAACTATCTAATGAAATACTCCTCAATAACCATTTAAATTTCTCTTTATCAGATGAACGCGACATAGATGTTTAAGGAGAACCAGCTGATGGGTATCACAGCACTGGCCGCATGGAGACTAGGGCACTAGGTGCAGGACAGGAGCAGTGCAGGTCTCGCGGTCTTCTCCAAAGACCCAGAGCTGATTCTGTCTTATATGAGAAAATCGGCGTCTGAGGTTGCCGATGGGCTGGCGACACCCATTGTTGGTTAGGCAGCAATGAACTGGCTGGAGCATGTACTATTGGTAGGGTACTGGGCCTGGGACTGTGGCCCCAGAAGCCTCTGCCCCGTGAAGACTGCACTGGTGCCAGCAGGCTGGGTGGGGGGGTCAGTGTCCATCACATCTCCGTGTGGCTCTGTGTCTAATTCTGGCCAAATAAATGCAACTGCAAGTGCTTACTGCTGTCTCTGAGAAATATCTTTATGGAAGGACACATGGCCTTCTCCATCCTGTTGGGTGAAAATGCAGCTGAGACACTGGGACTGAGCAGTCCTGGGAGCATGCAATGGATGCATTTAGGATGTAGAATAGGAATTTTGAAGAAGGCTGGCTCCCTCGTGATTGTGGGGCTGCTAGATCAACCCTTGCCTGCTTTCCTTCTATCTTGTTTAAGCCCACCTCTGCAGAGCCAAACCCATATATGCTCTGAGCAGGACATGATCTACCTTCCTTAAAGGTAATCTTGTTTTTAAATAGGATTTTTCTATCCACTCCCTCCCTTTCATTCGTTCTTTCATTGAAAAAATGCTTATTGTACCAATGCTTCCTTCACTTTATACTTAGGAAGGACAGGAATTTGAGTATGAAAGCAGTGGCACTGAAAAAGAGCCAGATGTCATTGTCACCAACATCCTTGTTCAATTCCCAAGCCTAGTGCAGCCTCTGGTAAGCAAGGATTGACTAATAACATGGCTGTCACAACACGGAGTTCACAGCTTTGTTTTTAGTGCTGCGAATAACCATGGTAGGATATGAGCATCTGTACCGTTTCATTGTGCAAACCTCTTTTCTTCCTCTTCCCTGTCTTTGCAGTGCCATGTGGCATAGCAGCCAAGTGCAAATATTTCTCCTTGCCTCCCAAGAGGCTTTGAAAATCAGGTTCCATTTTTCTGATGCTAATCACTTGACCTCTGGCTCCTTGAATCAGGGTCATTTGAAAATGGCAAGACCGTAGAGAGAAATGCCTGGGATGGGAGCCTGGAACGTGGACTGTAGTCAAGATTATGGAAAAGAAATGCAAAAAGTATGTTCACGTAAGTTTGGAAGAAGAGTCATTCTTGCTGTGTGACTTCCATTTGTTGAGAACTTACCACACATCGGACAGCAACAACATTGCTAAAGAACTTTACAAGATTATTTTTCTTAATTTTCACAATGTTATCAAGTGGGTACAGCAAACTCTCTTTGGCAATGGAAGCAAATGAGACCTGGCAACAGCCACAGATAGGAAACACCCACGGATGTACCAGCAGAAAAGGGAAAGGTAGATTCTGAACCCGGGTCTGTGTGACCCCAAAGTTCTTACTGTGAACCATCAGAAGACCTGGTTGGCATTCAGTGGCTCTGACTTGGGTGTGTTTAAACTTCTCAGGGTTAAACTGTCGATGTCCCTCCTCTGATGGCATCCTGTCCTTCTGGGCCCATCCACAGCAGGAAGTTATTGCCCAGGACCAGGCCTCTGCTTTTCTGGTTTCCCATCTTGTAGGCTGCTCATGGGATGGCTGATTAATTGGAAGAAACTCCTGGCAGGATTTTACTGGGCAACAGAATGGGCGACGTTGGGGAGGTTCCCGCGGACACAGGGGCCCGCAGGTAAAGCTTGGCTCCCCGCTTTCCCGTCTCCTCCTCCCGTGGCACTTTGTCCCAGAATTGGGTGACTCAGCATTTGTGAGCGGAGCCGAGGCTGAAGTTGCCAGAGGAAACCAAACAATCCCTATTTACCAAACTGTCAAAATCCTATCATTGCAATTAAGGAGATAGGCAATTAACTGTGTCTTAATTACAGCAGCTGCCACTTCATCTGAATGCTGTAATTTCCAGAGAGAATGGGAGGAGACTTTAAATTAATGTGTGTCTTTAAACAACGAAAAACATCGATGGAGCCTGAAGAAAACTGTCAGCAGTAGTGGCCCAGGCCTTCCTGGAAGGAGGCATTGTCACTAGATACTCTCGCAGAATGCCATGGTTTCCCTTTGCCTGTGTTGCCTAATGGCTGCAGTCTTAATAAATGCCAGTGACATTATTATGTCCAGTTTTGTACACAACGTAACTTACTGATTTCAATAGCAATATCATCTGCATCATCTCAGTTTTTGTTTATTTTAATTCAGCTTTAAAACAAAGAGTTTAAAACAATAAGTCCAGACTCATGGACAGAGAAACATGCTTTTAAATTCAGAATTTGAAAGGGTAGTGATATTTGCCTCTGTATAACCACTCTGTGAGGTGGGTTTGCTCATGACTTTATATTCAAGAAAGTGGAGGCTCAGAGACCCTGAGAAACTTGCTCAGAATCACAGAGCAAACCAAGTTGCTTTCAAGCCCAGATGTGACTCCAGTTTGTTTTATTTCCAAAGACTGGTTGGCAGTGGGGCGGGCGGCGGTCAAGGTACCACAGTGAGGGGCACCAAACAGGGGAGAGGATGGAACCTTGGCAGATCCAGTGTGAGCGGCGCTTAGGAGTCACCGGAGTCACACGGGAGTCAGGGAGGGTGGTGGCAGGGCAGGGTCAGACTCTGCTGTGTCTGCTCCTGTGCTTCAGTCTCTGGGAGGCCTGGGTGGAGAGGTAAGAACACAAAGCTTTCAAGCCAGATTGGCCGCCTTTCTAATCTCTGCTCCTCTGCTCCCCAGCAGGCGACCTTGGGAAACGTCATTATTGTCTCTGAGCTTTAATACCTCCAACGTTCCTCATCTTTATACTGGACACTCAGTCAGCCTTGCACAAATGCTGTGAGTTGTAGACGGACAAGACACGTCCAAGTGCCCGGACTAGTGCTGCACTGAAGCCACTCAGCAGATGTCAGCTCATCCCTCCTCTTCCCCTTGGGGCTGGTTGGAGCCAGGATCTAGGAGGCATGCCGTGGTATGTGGGGTGGGTGGTGTGTGTGGGTGGGAGGGAGGTTTCTGGGCTGTTACCAGAAAAATGAAGAAATCCAGGGGCCTGTGACAAGAAATGCACCGATTATTGGGGGAGGGAGACTCAGTCTTGGGAACAAAGCAATATACCCAGTCAGCATCTCCAGGGAGCAGATCAATGGAAGACGAGTGCCACAGACTCTGTGCTGAGGCCCAGAGAGTTGAGTCAGGGCTGCTAAAGGCCTCCCAGTTCAGACCAGAAGGAGTCCTAGGACGTATCAGGATGCTACGTGGCTGAGCTCTGGGGCTGGGCAGGTGCCGACATCAGAAGGCCAGCTGCCTGGCCCTGGGTCTGCGCTCCCTCTTGGCAAACCTTCTCCAAGTGCGGCTTTGCACTCTGTTCCGGCTCCCGCAGAGATGAGAGGGCTACGTGAGGGTGCGGCTCTGGGCCTGCAAGACACTCCGCCTTAGGCTGGCTTATCTGGGACAATCTCTTCTCTTGCCTGATTGAATTTTGCTCTTTCTTCCAGAAAGACATTAGAGTTTTAAATGAAATATAGTAATTTAGAGGTAAAATTACATAAAAATAAACTAGATGCCTGTAAATACCTTTCTTTACAAGACTGTTGATTAGAAGCTAAGTGTTACTTGGTAACCTGTGACTCCCAGACAGGAGCCTCCCTGGCCTTGCCAATGGGGAATCTAGCACGGCGCTGCCTTCCCTCACCTCCTCCTTATTCCTCCATCCAAAGTCGGAATTCCAGAAGACAAGCTGATTTTTGTTTGTTTGTTTGTCTTATTAAGGTATCATTGATATACAATCTTATGAAGGTTTCACATGAGCAACATTGTGGTTACAACATTGACCCGTATCATCAAGTCCCCCCCACACCGCATTGCAGGCACTGTCCATCAACACAGTGAGATGCTATGGAGTCATTACTTGTCTTCTCCGTGCTGCACTGCCTTCCCCGTGACCTACCTATATTATGTGTGCTAATTAGAATGCCCCTTAATCCCCTTCTCCCTCCCTCCCCCTCCCTCTCCCTCTCCCCAACCCCTTCCCTTTGGTAACCGCTAGTCCTTTCTTGGAGTCTGTGAGTCTGCTGCTCTTTTATTCGAGAAGCTGACTTTAATCACTGGATCCTAATGTAATCTGAGGTTGGATTGCTCATTCCCAGAGGAATGAGCATTTAAACTTCTCCATCTGTAACCAACATAATCATAGAGGTACCACTCATCCGACCCCTAAGAGGAGCTTAGCTGGGAGACGTGATGCTCTCTCAGAGTGTGGCTAGTAGCTTCCCAGGAGGGGAGGTCAGAAGACGGGTGGTGGTGGCACAGAGGATGCACGAGGGATGGCGTGGGACATCGCCCTGATGAACCCCCCCCGCCCCCGGGCTTACGCATCGACTGCCAGTGCAGGCAAGGCAGACTCCGAATTTTGTTAATCTCCATGAATCCAGACTTAGAGCAGAAGCAACGAATGTTTACAGGCTCCTGCTAATTGTAATTAACATTGGGCAGACTTTCGGGTCTTTGCCCATCAACCTGCAATTTGGCCCCATTGGGCCACCAGAAAATCTCCCTTCCCTTTGCAGAATCACAGAAAGTAGAGCTGGATGAACCCTGGAGACCATCTGGTTAAGTGCGGAAACTGCTAAGGCCATAGTAAGGCTTGTTCATCCATGCAGAACATGTTCCCTGAGCACCTTCTGTGTGCTGCACAGGGTGCCAGTTGCCAAGCATACAGTGGTCACAAAATAGCCTGCAGGCAGAGCAAGAGCAAAACCTCTTTTCTCTTTGACTTTTTCATACTCATGAGTAGGTCGGTGAGCCCTGTCAGGGCTCTAAGGCTTTTCATAAAAATGATTTAATGTGATTCTCAGGGTAGGAAAACCGCTTTTGTCTATTGTGAGTGGAGAGGCTGGAGAGGAAAGGAAGAAGAAGGTTTGAAGAGAGTTATGGCATCTTTGAAACAGGGTTTCAGCAAACTCTGCCTTCACAGGAGCCAGGCTGATATGCGCAGGTGAGGGAGTGGCCAGCAGAATGCAGTGGGTGCCCGGCAGGGGTGGGGCGATGGGGTGTGGAGTCTAGCCCCTGCAAAGGGCAGCTGTTGCTCAACTCTAAACTACTGTTGCTGTTGTGGGAAAATGGGCCCGGTACTGCCAGGACTTCCAGTTTTTCAGAAAAACAGATTTTGATGGGAGCTTTCCTGATGTGAGTACACTGAGCAAATTGAATAAAGCATGTAGTCCTATCAGCCACCCCTTTCAGCCGTCAATTTCAAAATGAAAAGACTGCTTGGGTGCATCACAGAAAACCATGTTACCCCTCCTTTTTTTAAAATAAATCCCATTCTGCTTTATTCTACAGTGTTATGTTCTTTGCTTTAAGCAAGGTCCCAAGTTAATTGTCCACAGCAATGTAACTGAGCATCTGAGTTCGGTAGTAGAACTCCACTGGCAACATCCCTTCCAGGGGGTGCATTTGGGAGGCCCTTCAACAACTGAAGAGATAGGGCCACAAATGCCAAGGAGGGCCCACGTGGCTGAGGCTCGTGCTCACGTGAGTAGCACTGTCCTCTCTTGCTCTTTGCTCCTAAAGCTCCCACATTACTTCTCTGGCATTGAGAAGATAACCAAGTGTTGGGGGAGCATTGTGTGTTTTCCTTGGTTCTCGTCCCCGCCGCAAAAAAAATTGAAGGGCAGAGACACAGTAGTGAAGCAGAGTAAAGTTTTATTTAAAGTTACTTAAAGAGAGAAAAAGTACAGGCCACCTCAGCAAAGAGAGGCACCCTGAAAGTCTGGAGAGAGAAAGTTCAACAAGTTACACACTTACAAAGTGTGGGCGACCTCAGAGAGAGGATCATGCTGAAAGGTTGGGGGTTCCCCCTTTTAAGGATTCTTCAGGAATGTGACCAAGGCCTGGGGGTGCAGACCTGTTAAGTGGTCTTTGAATACTTAGAATTAACTTAACACAAGGAACTTCCTGCTCTGATTTCTCCCTGGGATACCCGGTGTTCTTTGTCCGGGAGCCTATCAAACAAGGCTGCCTGCCCAGCCCCCAAGGTGGGTTGAGTTACTGTCTGTTTGCTAAAGAGTAAGTTAAGAATCTTCTTAACTTCCTGGGTATTAAAATACAATCTTTAAGATGGAATCCTTCCTGCCTTTTACTGTGTTCTTTACAGCTGGGCCTGCATGCTAAATTAGTTGCCAAGGTTACAAACTACTTGACTAGGGCCGGAAGAAGAAAAAAACAGCATATAGGTAAAGGTAAAAAATAAGCGGGGCCCGCATCATTAACACAGTAAAGACATGCGCTGTGCTGAGGTGCCCTCCTTTCCCTGGGGACTATTCAAACATTCCAGGCCAAGTTGCCCCTGGCTTTTTGAGTTTTAACTGATTAACTCTGGGGTTTTTTTTAGTGGGCTTTTTCCTGACCTTATTCTCTTTCCACCCCGCTCATATCTATTTTCCTGCCTAACAGGGCCCTACTTGCCTAGGGTTCCCAGTGTCTTGCCAATGGGTTTCAGTCCCAGGCAAGATCGCTATGGATTCAATATGACCAAAGAAATTGAGAGCAAAACGTTCTTTGGTGTGAAAGGGTTTATTACCCGGCTTGTTCTCCTGGCGGTAGGTCAAGCACTAGCGCCTCTGCCTCCACCTAGAGCACTGGGCCGAGCTTTCTATATAGCACAGTAATAGCTTATTGCCTAAAGGTGTGGAAGCCGTAGCCTAACAACAGGCCAGTTACATCATCAGGTGGTTTAAGTTCAGTGAGGATCCTGGCCATAGGAACCCCAACTTCCCCACACCAGCATTCCACATATGAGCCAAAGCCTTTGCTTAGGCAGCACCCTCCTTTTTTGGCCCTCAGCTGACTTGGGTCACCGCCTCCAGGGAGCCTTCCAGCAGTCCCAGTTCTTTCATCGTTTAGCACACCTCTGGGTTAGAACTTTGCCTTCCTTTATCACTCAGTCAGAGCTGAGCTGCCTTCTCAAGGGAAGGAACTGTTTTTATAACCTCAGGGTGCTAGTAGGTGCTCAGCATTTGTTGGAAATAATCTATTAGCTCTTTTATTCTGTGGGCATTCATTGAACATGGGTGTGACAGGGAAGGGCTCTTTTTTGGTTGGATGAAAGCATAGGAGCAGAGGAACCTTCCCTGAGCACATGGCCCATTGTGCATTGCCTGGGGCTCAGATGAGCCCTCCATTGAATACTGGCTGTTGATGGGCTCCCTGCATCTGCATTTCCTTCTTCCAGGCAGGAGGAAATGACTCTGATTTCCTTTTGGGAAATGATTTCCCTCCCAGTGGGTGCTCTCTTGGGGGACTTGCTGTCACAGGATAGGCATATGGCCCCAGGGAGGCCATTGACTAGAGGGGAACAAGTCAAGAATGAGGCTCCAGCAGCATACGCTGGCCACATTGGCAACTGGGTTTCTTTTCTTTTTTAAGGAAAATATATTTTCCATAAAGCATCTATCATATTAGCTCTATTATATATATAGAAGCACTGGAAATAACATACTGGTGATAGTGAGACAGGGACCATGGGTTTAGACAGAGCAGGGTGAAGGCCCCTGGAAAAAACAAAGCAAGATAATCCTTTGTGGGATTTGCTTTGGCCTGCTGGGGGGCCCAGCTTATTTTTCCGACTTTACCCAGGGGCTGCTTTTCTTCCTCCAGCCCTGATCAAGTGATTTGCCACCTGGGCAATTTAACAAGCAAGCCCAAAACAAACAGGAAGGATTCCATCTTGAAATAAGATTGCATTTTTAAAACCCAATTTGTTAAAAAGTAACTTTCTTAACATACTCTTTAACAAAACAGACAATAACTCAGCCCACCTTGGGAGCAAAGCAGGCAGTCTTGAGTGATATGCTCTCAGACCAGAAGGCTGCTATCCTGGGAGGAAATCAGAGCAATGAATTTCTTATAAATAGCCAGGAAGACAGAAACTTAATGTCTCTTCAAAGATAAACATTTTGGGACCATTTAGCAGGTATATGTCCCTAGCCCTTTGTCTCTCAACCACCTATAAAACCCCTAACGGTGCACCACCCCGGGACTCTCTTGTGCCCTCCTGGCCTAAGCGGGGAGCTCTATCCTCTAGCTTTATCTCTAAATAAAAGCCTCGGTCTTGTTCTCCTACCTTGAGTGTTTGCTAAATTCATTCTTAGACTCCACGAACAAGAACCCTGGCATCAATAGCAGTATATTTCATCCTAGAAGCTTCACATTTTCTTACATGTTTATCAAAAGGAAAGTCTTTAATTTGGGAACACCATATTCTCTTTGTTCTATCAGTTGGTTATTTCAAGAGAGAATGGGTTTCTTCCCTAATCTTAAATTCTTTAGGAATTCCGAGAAATCTCTTACCTCAAGAAACGGAAGGTCAAAAAGCAGGACGGTATATTCCCCCCTGAGACCAGCGCCCCCCCAGCGGCTGCACCCCCGCCGCCCGCAGCCCTGACCCCCGCTGCAGTGAACTCCGCTCCACCAGGTACAATTCCCTGGGGCCTGGGGGGAACTGATCTTAGGGGGAAGAGGGTGTCCTTCTTGGTTCTCGGTTTGCTGATCCTCTGGGGGGCCCTGCCCACTCCCCACAGCAGGAGGACGGAGGCTGGGAGGGGCTCCTAAGAAAGGCCTGGCAAGCAGCCTTACCTGAGGTGGCATTTGGGACAGCTTGCCTACCTGAACCACAGAGTGTCCTTCTGGGTCTTGCTTTCCTTCCTCCAGGCAGCCCCATACCATACCCGTCAGTCAGTCATCTGAGCCTGGTAGGATGCTTGGGTCTCTTGAATGTGGAGACGTGGCAACAGAGGAAGTTGCTGATCAGCGTCAGTGGGAGACGCTCCACACCAGCAAAGACGAGCTCAGTATGTGTCTCTGTGTCTGGAGGAAGACCCACCTCCTCTGCTTATTACTTAGAGGCACGTGGGATAGTCTAACAGTTAGGGCCCCAGTTTGGTGGTAGAGGACGGGTCTGTCCCTGCATGTGAGCCTGTTGGTGACCTCCTTCCATCCCCAGGGGAGGGGGCATGTGCATTGTGCACAGTTGGTCATCCCAAGTCCACTGTGCTTGCAGCCTGGGTCCAAGTGCACGTGCAGTGGGCCAGGTCTGGTGGGCCCTCTGACCTCCCCTCCCTCCAGCTCTGAGATCCCTCCTGCTTCTCCTGACCTGCAGTTCACAAACAACTAACTGTTTTTGTCCCCTGCAAGGACCTCAGCCAGTTTGCAATAAACTGCCAATGTCCCTTGTTATCCACCCTCCTGGGAGTGCCTGAAGGCCTTCTGCCCACAGCATCTCATGTCTAGAGTGTATAATACAAGGAATTGGAGGTTCATGTGGTCCACCCCTCTGCTTCCCAGCCCACTGCCAACATCCTGGTCCCTCATCCTCAACCACAGTCTTCCTAGTCTGCCTGTGGGGCAGCCTGGGGCACCTGACCATAGCTGGCCTCTGGGTGGCTTCTGTCTGCCTGATCCTTACTGTGCCCGGGGGCGGGAACAGCCTCTTGGGTGGCAGTTGGCTGCCTTGACCTCCGCTTTTGCACTGGCCCCTTTCTTCTCTTTTCCCTCAGGAGAAGCTGCTCAGAGAAGGGTGCGGAGGCTGTCCTGGTGCTCCACCGCCTGTCCTGGTTTGTCCCTGGGCACATCTGCCTGGCTTCCTGACTCTGCTCTCCCCTTCCAGATAAGCCGCTGTCCAACATGAGGATCCTGACTCTTGGGAAGCTCTCCCAAACCAAAGATGAAGTGAAGGGCACGATCGAGAGACTTGGGGGAAAGTTGACGGGGACAGTCAACAAGGCCTCCCTATGCATCAGCACTAAAAGTGAGTTTGACCTTGGTTGTAAAATAGAGATCCTGCTGTCTGTGTCTTGTGATCGTGCTGAGAAATATGGGAGAGTAAGCACTTGGTTCAATGTCTGACATACGGGACACCCAGAAGTGTGTCTCTTCTCTAACACAACATCACGTTCAGGCTTTACCATCAGGAGGGGAGCCAGGTTTGTGCTTCTGTTACTGCTGTGTCGCAGCGTATACTCCCCTGTTCCTGTGCCAGCCAAGACCACAGGCTCCTCTTCCCTACTGGCATGAATCCAGGCACTGAGCTCCTCCCCTTTGGGACACTGGGAGGTCTTTCCAGGAGCTGTGAAAAATATAATAGGCCATTTGGACAAGCACGGCAGCTGAGAGATGACCAAGAGGTGGTGCGTGGCTGGGCAGAAGGGTCGTCTGCATGTCCAGGCTGAGAGCCGGCTGTTTAATCTGTGGCATAGAAACCAACACAGAGCATCAGGCAAAGTGAAGAAACAGGGAACATGTTCCAAATGATAAAACCTCAGGAAGAAACCTTGAAGTAGTTTGCCTGGTGAAGAGTTCAAAGTAATTGTCATAAGGATGCTTACTGAACTGGGGAGGTGCATGGATGAACACAAAACTTCAGCAAAGAGATGGAAAATACAAGAAAGTACCAAGCAGAAGTCACAGAGCTGCAGATTTAACAACTGTGCTGAAAAATACATGAGAGGGGTTCACAGCAGACTGGATCCATCAGCTTAAAAGACCAGGCAGTGGAAGTCACCCAGTCAGAGCAGGACAAAAAAGAATGAAAAAAACGTGAAGATAGCTCAGGGGTCTTAGGGGACAACATCAAACAAACTAACATTCGCATTATAGGGTCCTAGAAGAAGAGAGAAAGGGGCAGAAAGCATACGAAGAACTAATGACTGAGAACTTCCCTTACCTGGGAAGGAAACAGATGTACAGGTTCAGGAATCCCAGAGAGCTCCAAACAAGATGAACCTAAAGAGGCCCACTCCAAGACACATTAAAAATTAAGGACAAGGAGAGAATAGTTAAAGCACAGAAGGAGAAAAACACTTGTTATGCACAGGGGAACCTCCATAAGACCCAGCTCCACACTGCCCAAAGTAATGTACAGATTCAGTTAATCCCTGTCAATCTAATGACATTTTCCCAGATAGATAGAACAAATAATCCTAAATGTGTATGGAACCACAAAAGGCCCCAAATAACCAAAGCAACCTGGAGGAAGAACAAGGGGGCACTGCACTCACTGATCGCAAGCTATACTACAGAGCTGCAGTAATCAGAACGGTGTGGTCCTGGCATAAATAGACTCACAGACCAATGGAACAGAATCAGGAGTCCAGAAATAAATGTACACTTATGTGGGCAATTAGTCCTCAACAAAGGAGTCCAGAATACACAATTTGGAAAAGGTCTCTTCAATAAATGGAGGTGGGAAACTGTCTTATGCTGTACACAAAAACTCAGAATGGATTAAGAAATGGAACATAAGACCTGAAACCATAAAACTAGAAGGAAGCATAGGTGGTAAGCTCCTTGACATCAGTCTTGGAGATAATTTTTTAATCTAACACCCAAACCAAAAGCAACAAAAACGGTAAACAAATGAGACAGCATCAAACTAAAAAACTTCTGCACAGCAAAGGAAATCCATCACCAAAATGAAGGGCAGCCTACCAAGGGGAGGAAATAACTGTAAATTACATATCTGATTATCCATTTGGAAGATGCAGTGTTAGCAAAGGTGGACAGGTTCCTTTGCAGGTTTATTATGCTGACAACCATTGTAGGTCCCCAAGACCTGAGAAATAGGGTACAGCTTTTCCTGTATAAGTTGGATGTCAGGGTCCCTTTTCTGTGGCTTGCCTGTTCCCATGTCTGCAGCTCATCATCCCTTAGGGAATGTTGCTGAGTGGAGTCAGTTGTGGGAAGGAGCCCTGTGAGCACTGGGTTTGGAGGAAATGGGAGCTGTGGCGAGGAGGGTTTGCAAGGACTGAGTGAACACGACACTAGTAGTTGGAGATTTAAGTTTGGTTTTCATCCCACTGCTCACCTTCTTCCTTCTGATTTTGACAGAGGAGGTAGAAAAGATGAATAAGAAAATGGAGGAAGTCAGAGAAGCCAACATCCGCGTTGTGTCTGAGGACTTCCTCCAGGATGTCTCTGCCTCCATGAAGGGCCTCCAGGAGTTATTCTCAGCCCACATCTTGTCCCCCTGGGGGGCGGAGGTGAAGGCCGAGCCTGCAGAAGCAGCGGCCCCGGAGGGAAGGTGGGGGCTGCGCTCCGCAAGAAGAGCAAGGGCCCCGGCAAGGAGGCAGGTGAGGTGCCGGCGGCCCAGCCGCCATGGTCGTGTCTCTGCTCCTGGCCAGCCGCACGGGTCTGCCTGTGTGGGGCCTCACCCCCTGCGCCCCAGAGTGGCCTGTGCAATACTTCCCTGCCAGTTTCCTCTGCTCCTTTTTCCCTGGACACAGGGTGCAGGTGCTTTGGGGTGGGAAGGGCAGGGGCAGCACACAGGCCACGTGGGCCGCCAGAGGGAAAGCCACGCACTTGTCCGCTCTCCACCATCCCTCTCTAATGTGCACATTTCTCTCTCCCCTCCAAGGTGTCAACAAATCTGAAAAGAGAATGAAATTAACTGAAAGGAGGAGCAGCTGTCGATCCTGATTCTGGTAAGACAGGAACGTGAGCACAGTGGGTCCACGCACCCCAGATGATTAGGAAAAAGTGTGGGAGCAGGGCCACACCTTGGCCCGCCTGCCTGCTCTCCGACTTCCCCAGTCCTGAGAACTCGTGTGTCCTGTGGGGACCCTCCGGAGGGTGGTGGTGGCAGATGGGAGCAGTGGACTGCACACCTGCCCCGGCCCACTGGAGCAGGGACCGTAGGGGATTCGCCTCCCAACAGGCCTGGAGCACTCCGCACACGTCCTGGAGAAAGGCGGGAAGGTGTTCAGCGCCACCCTTGGCCTGGTGGACATCGTTAAAGGAACCAACTCCTATTACAAGCTGCAGCTCCTGGAGGGTGACAAAGAAGGCAGGTGTGTCCTGGGGACAGGGGAGCACACGTTGGCCTGTGACAGCTGTACTGTCAGCCTCGTGAAACCCGTTTTCCTGGCGCCTGGGGAGTTCGAGCTCCTCGCAGAGCACAGGTGTACCCTCGGCCTGCGACAAGAGAGGGAAGACAGACATCAATTTGTTGTGATGTAAAATTTAAGTTACTCATTAGATCCCCTAAGAAAAACGAACTCATCCAAAGCTAAGCAGCACGGCCAGTCCCCAGGATGTGTGTCTGCCCTAGACAGAGATGGAAGCTGAGTGACAGCCAGGCCTGCAGCCTGACCCTGCATGCCCCTGTCCACCCCCTGCAGTTAAATTGCTTCTCAGCCTCTGACCTGAGGGAAAAGTTCTTCATTACCGTTAGGGTATGTAGTCAGTAATTGTCTCCTTGAACACATGGCTGCAGAGTGCTCTTTGCTCTATTATCTTGGGGGAGTGGAATTGCGTGTTTTTATGTAAAGGTCTGCAGGCTCCAGGCTGGGCTCCCAGGTCCAGGCCTAACCTGTTCTTTGGCACTCTTTAGTCCCATTTGCCAGTGTGACTTGATAGGGCATGGTTTACTTATTAGAACCCTCAGTTTAATAAAAGTAAAGTGAAATTCCTTTATTATAATATAAGTTCCTTTTGTTCCTATGTCAATCGCCATCATTTCGGGGTGTTTGGAGAGTCAGGGAAGTAAAATGTGTCCTGAGATGTGCATCTGTATCTGATGTTCTTCCCCACTTTGTCTCCTCCTAGGTACTGGATATTCAGGTCCTGGGGCCGCGTGGGCACAGTGATTGGTAGTAACAAACTGGAGCAGATGCCATCCAAGGAGGATGCCATCGAACACTTCATGAAATTGTATGAAGAAAAAACTGGGAACTCCTGGCCCTGCAGAAACTTCACCAAGCACCCCAAAAAGTTCTATCCTCTGGAGACTGACTCCAGCCATGTGACCAATAATGCTCTTAGTCCATCTAGTTCTAGTAAAAGGAAAGGACAGTGTGTTCATGAAAAAGCATGCCATGAATCGGGTGGTAACACTGGTGAATGCTACCAAATGTTTAAAGAATTAGTACCTGCCAGTCCTTCATAAGATCTTCCCCCAAATAGAGGAGGGAACGCTTCCCAACTGATACCAAAGCCAGACAGATGTCACAAGAAAACTACAGACCAATATCCCTATGAATATAGAAGCAAAGTCCTCAACAAAATACTAAACAGTCTAGCAGCGTACAGGGATTCACACACTATAATCTGGAGGGATTTATCCCAGGAATGCAAGGTTGGTTCAGCATACAAAAACCAATCCACGTAATACAACATATGAGTAGAATAAAGGAAAAAAAAACACATGGTCATCCGAATAGACACAGAAAAAGCATTTAATAAAATCCAATACCCCTTCATGAATAAAATTCTCACCATGAAGTGTGAGGTGTAGCTTAGATGAGAACAGTGTAGGCGTTTTAAAGACCATCAAGGAGGCACAGTCTTTGAAATTACTCCCTAAATGCCACAAGGAGGAATTCCCATATTCCAGGGAAGTCCTCTTCACTGAACCCATATTTCATCGTAGATCACATCCCCTGGTTTATCATCAGCATGGAATTATTATGACTTGACATTCTCTGCTAGTTTTTAGTCCCAGATTGTTTCTTAGTAAATCTGCTATACCTGCATTTGCAGCCTGACAGCTCCCTGTGTATCTCACCAGGCAACGCTGCCATTGTCTCTTGGCTGATGTTTTTAGATAAAAATGCTCCCCTTGTTTTTATGGGAAAATCAGTAACCATCGGGGGGAAAGGCACATTTATTTTGCAGCAGGACTGAGATTTATAGATGAGTATAGATTGTAATTCCAGATCTTTAAAGCTCAGCATGTTTTGGGGGGAATGCTCTAGTTTATAGAGTGTCCTAAGTTCTCAGCATTAAAAATAGGATTTAACTCTCTTACAGTGTTGAGGTTGAGACCTTGGACTTTAGGGGTGGACAGACTTCGTCTGACTCAGCAGTGCCCCTTACTGAACTTTTCTGATTTCAAAAATACACATTTGATTTTAGAAGATTTTGAGAGAGACAAAGGCACAAAAAACAAAACCCAGAAGTAACTGCAGTTGGAATCACGGCGTCTCTTGTCAGCACCCTTCCTCACTTTACAGGTGCTCTTCCCACCATGAAAGTGGGGTCTTTCCATACATACAGTGTGTGACCACCTGCTTTTTGCCTTGATTCCCTGGAGTGTCTCCCCATGTCTTCTAGAGCAGTGCTGTCCAGTGGACGTAGGTGACCCCTGGGCAGTTTTAAATATTTCAGTAGCTACATTTTTCAAAGGAAAAGGCAACAGTGAAATTAATACTAATCATTCATTTAGCCCTGTATATCCAAAATAACATTTCAACATGTGGTTATTGAGAGAGAAAATTATTGAGATAGTACATACCCTTTTTTTTTTAACTAAATCTTTCAAGTCTGGTGTATTTCTAGCCCTTACAGCACACCTCAATTCAGACTGAATTTCAGAAACAGTGGCTAGTGAATTAAACTGTACTGATCTGGAGTATCATTTCTTAAGGATGCATAGAATTCCATAATTCTGGAGTTACAGGTGGCCGTAATTTATAATTTACCAAACATCACTCCCCATTAGGCATTTAGGTTATTTCCGTGTGTTTGCTGTAGTGACGCTGATATACATAAAAATATCTATACCTCTGTTACTAGCAATAAGAGATGGAGGTATTGGGTCACAGAGGATACGCATTAATAGTTTGCGTTCCAGTGAAGCTCTAACCGGAGGATAAGAATGCATTGAAGACTCCATGTGACACATGGAGCAGATCTGCTGTGATGTTGGCAGCTGCGGCCAGGGGCACCAACGCTGGGCACATCCTTCTCATGTGGCTGGATTAGGCCAACCCAATTCTGGGATCAAACCCAGTGCCAGTTACCTTCACCCAAAGCACATACCAAACACTTACTCACTAGGGACACTGATGGACAGAACACAGTCCCCGCCCTCGTGGGGTTGAAAGTGAGAAGAATTACGATGCTTAGAGTCCAGCATGGTCTTCACTTAGCCCGGCTTCTCCAGGGAGCAGGGCCTGAGAGGGGTGGCGGAGTGAGGTGGGGAGCACAGAGGGTAGAACGCGGTAACCCTGTCAAGCTGCCTGGCAGGAAATGGCTGGTTGCCTAGTGCTTGGGCTGTAGAGAAGGCGGTGTGGACCCAGTCTTACAGTCACCCTGGGGTGAGGTGATGCAGGAAAAAGGGGAATATGCCCAGTGTCCCCTTGGGCCAAGGTTCGCCCTCCCAGCTGCCCACCACTTCAGGGTTGGGCACGAGAGGCCAGGTCGCCAGAGTGGGCAGTGATGAGTGGGAAATGGTGGGGCCTGCAGTAGCCGAGAGGACTGGGTGCTGATAAGTGCCTGACCCCTGTGCAGACTCAGGCACCTCCCAGCACCTACTGCCCGAACCCTCCGGATGAGCATGCAGCCTTTTTGCTAGTGGCACACCTTGTCCTCTCTTACCTGCAGCGCAAACACCATGACCACTTTGCTTGGGTTGTTTATCTGATTTTCTCCTGCCAAAGGATGAGGAGGTGGTGAAGAAGCTGACAGTGAGCCCCGGCACCAAGTCCGAGCTCCCCAGGCCGGTGCAGGACCTGATTAAGATGATCTTTGGTGTGGAAAGTATGAAGAAAGCCATGGTAGAGTATGAGGTCACTGCACTTCCATTCATCGCGAGCATTTGCTGGGCTTGACGATCTGGGTGCTGAGCTACTGAGAGCGCAGGGACTGTTCTCGGTAGATGTCAGTCTGTCCCTCAGCCTGAGAGGACTGCAGGGGCAACCGGGGCCTGTGAAGGCCCATCTGACCTGCTGGGAGATGGGCAGTGTGTGGTAGAGGCCTGGCCCCTAGGTCCCCAGACTCCCTTGCACTCCTGCCCTTCTTGTGGCCATGGTGGGGTGTTGCAGGCATGGTTGTTTTTTGGCCCAACCAACGGGTCAGCCAGCATTGTTGTGGGAAGTCCAGGACAGTCTAGTAATAATAAAACAACCAGCATTGACAGACATGCAAAGAACTGACACTTGCTTCATGGATAAAATTCATACTGACTTGTTAAGAGCAGGTGGGGAGGGGGGCATGGACTCCTTCCGCCTCTGCTCAGGGCAGAATGGCAGGGACTGCAGCCAGGCCAGGGGTCCCTGTGGTCTCCATCCTGTCTTACATTCTCCAAGGCGATGGGTGCAGAAGGGCCCCAGTTCTTGTCCCTGGCATCAGCTCCTGAGTGCTCACCCCGGGGTCCTTTGGAACAGAGATGGTCTGGGCACTGCTGGTATGAGGCTGGCAGACAGCACCCTCCCCTCTTCCCAGCCACAGATCCGGGAAGCTTCGGGCTGCTCTGGTAAACGAGCAGGGATCCATGGGGAGGGGGAGACCGGGGGTCAGCCTTAGCCATCCACTCCTCGCCAGAACCTCCCTAGAGGCTGCCTGCCAGCCTTGCAGGAGGACGGGACCAGTCTGGTGGTAGAAGCCACTGGCAGCCTCTGCCTCCTGACCCTGAGTCCCCGTGCCTGGAGCTGAGCCTGGCAGGACTGCTCACAGCTCAGCTGGTATCTGAAAACAGTGTTGAGTTACATCCTAGATGCCCCCGATGGGTTTGAAGATGGTCAGGGTGTGCATGATCTTGTTCAGGTAAATACATATCCCGACTGGGGTCTGGGAGGTCTGGCTAGTGAAGCTTGTGGGTGGGCTTCTTCAGAACGTAGGTCATGAGGAGAGGGAGAGAAATATAGTGAAGGGCATTTGAGTCATGGTTTAAAGCAAAGGTCATTACTTCTGGCTTCCTATGCCCTGGCTGATTCATAGAATTTCTACTTTCTCAACCATTAGCTGTGCCGAGTGTCTTACTGTGAAATGACATTTTTTATGCTGTTTTCACTCAGGTAACTAGTTTGCAGGAAGGAAAGGGCCAAGGTCCTGCTGGTAACCTGGTGGGCCCCCCATGGGCTTAGGGTGACCACATGGATATGGGAACAGGTAGCAGGGAAGCTTTCTGCCCGGCAGGCCTCCTGGCTCTCCCTGAGGAAGGAGCCAGAGTGGGAGGGCGCAGCTGTGTCAGGGTGCAGGTTCTGGGGAGAGTGGATGGCTAAGGTGACCCCCGGTGCTCATTCTGTTTCCAGCTGTTGCCCTGGAAACCTCCCCCTGGCTGCATCTGTGGCTCACAGCTCCCTGACTCTGAGGGTCACCCTTTCCCCTTCCCGTAACTGAGCTGTGGCAGGGCTGTGCTGGGTTTCTGCCCCAGGAGTGGGGCTGGCTTGCATTGAGCACTCCTCTTGCTCAGGTGTGCCTTTTGAGGGGTGCTGGTCAGGGAGCCCAGGGCTTGTCCTTTGTACACAAACACAGCTTAGGGCATGTTGCTCCCTTCAGTGTCTGGTCACTCAGCCCTTGATAAACATCTTTCAGTTCCTTCTTAAGAACTAAGTTATAATCCACACTAAAGGCACTCTGCCCTCTTATTGTACCTGTCCTTGTCTCAAAATAGCTAATCTACCTTCTTCCCCACATGGAGCCCTGATATTTAACTCTTCCCAGAAGCCAGGTCCTGTTGGGATAGAGCTGCTGGTACTGTGGGTACAGAGAAGCCAGTGTGCCAATGGCTTGTGGTCACTACTAAACGCTGTGGCCGCTGGCCCCGGGTTGGTGCCTGAGGAGCTGTCAGCCCTTCCACGGCCTCTAGTTTAACTTGGTCACCTGGCAGTTCTGTTTGTCAGATGCTTGCGTGGCTCCCTCTAGTTCAGGCGCTGTGGGTGCTGGAGATGGAGAGATGGGTGAGGTGCCATCTTGGGCCCACGAGCTCAGAAGGAAGGGTCCGCTGGGAACAGCGCTGGCAGCTGTCTCAGAACACGGCACACGGGTCCTAGTACACAGAGCAGCCACGCCGGACAGGCCATTCACCGGGGGTGGGGCTACCTTTTGAGGCCAGCGGCCCCGTTTTACAGATCAGAGGCCAAGGCTGAGTGGATGTATCACTAGCTAAGTGATGAGTAGTCCTTCTGGCTGCAGATGTCATGCTTTTCCACTGGAGCTCACCACCTTGCTCGAGCAGTAGCTGGAAGAAATGCTGACCTCTTGATGTGTCTGATTGGAAAGGGAGAGTATTCCTTTCAATATAAATATGTACATTCAGGAGTGTGTCTTTTCAGAAATACTTTTCACCAGTTGATGGTTTTTATTTTCCGGCTAGAAAGTGCCTTGGCTCTGAGACCCCAGGAAAGGCCACCTGGGCTGGCCCTCCTCCCTCCTTGGGACTGAAAGGGAATGTGTATCTTCTCCCAGAAGTGCTGGGCTATTTCAGACTGAGCACGGCGGGGAAGCCCCGGTCGGTGTCTCCCTGCCATCAATGAAGTATGTGAGACTCTCATCTTGCACGGGCCCCCATGGCGATCAATGGAGCATGTGAGACTCTCGTCTTGCACGGGCCCCCATGGCCATCAATGGAGCATGTGAGACTCTCGTCTTGCACGGGCCCCCATGGCCATCAATGGAGCATGTGAGACTCTCGTCTTGCACGGGCCCCCATGGCCATCAGTGGAGCATGTGAGACTCTCATCTTGCACGGGCCCCCATGGCGAGAGCAGAGCTGCAGCCTCAGTGGAGTTGGGCCGCTGGGTCTCCAGCTGCGTTGGGCCAGGCCCCAAGGCCTGCGGGGGTGTTTGGTCCAGCTGTGCAGAATCACGCTGTACAGTGCCTGGCTTTCCAAGGGAAATTCCCTCCTGTCCCCTCAGACTGACCTTCAGAAGATGCCCTTGGGAAAGCTAAGCAAAAGGCAGATCCAGGCCGTGTACTCCATCCTCAGTGAGGTCCAGCATGTAAGCGTGGAGCTGGCCTCTCCCTGTCCAGGTTCCCAGTAGGTTTCCGGGGCCATCTGCTTCTCTGGCCCCTCGTCTATGGGGTGCAGCAGTACCTTTATTCAAGGTTCATGGAGTAGACTACCCAGCCACAATTCATGATTCCGTTTTTTTTTTCAATTCAACAAATATGACAAGTGCTTTGATAAATGTTCATTCAGTATCAACTTG
Organism: Smutsia gigantea; assembly: GCA_032199065.1. Classification (NCBI taxonomy): domain Eukaryota; kingdom Metazoa; phylum Chordata; class Mammalia; order Pholidota; family Manidae; genus Smutsia; species Smutsia gigantea. The sequence continues at coordinate 35,700 of JAVSCE010020748.1, read as the reverse complement.
CCTACCAAGGATCCCCAGCCCCAGAGCCATCAAGCCTTGTCCTGGAGGTGCTGGTGGGTTCTGCTTATATCTGGGGGTGGGGAGCAGGCTTGGCTTGGGAAAGAACACACAGGAAGGAAGCTGATGTGCAACCGGGAAAGTGGACTTCTGGCTGGGCCCGAGAAGAGGCCCTGGAAGGGAGCGGTTAGGTCCAGTTACACCTGGTCCCAGCCTTGGCCTCTTCCTCGTTGCCCACTGGCTGAGATGGCTCAGCCCAGCCCCTTGCTGTTCTGGAATCCCTGGGTGGAAGGGCTGGCATCCTTACCTACAGAGAAAAGTGCAGCTCAGATGGAAGTTTTATGACTTGGAGATACCTGGCCCTGTGAGAAGCCAGCGTGAGTCTGGGGACCTGCAGTTGCCAGCTCGTTCACCCTCCCATTCTGTGCTCACCTAGGATATCTTACCCCCATGGTGCAGCTTCTCCATGTCTCCGTGCATTTATTGAGCACCTTCTGCATATGGAACACTACTTGGCACTGTGGCCCTGCGGGGCGCTTGGCCCTCCTGTGCCTGGCCACACCTGGGCCTCAGGTGCAATAAAATAACTTCTGCCTTAAAGGTGAATGTCAGTGGGGGAAGCGGGCCTCAATGAATTTTCAAACACACAAAATTTTGAAAGAATTTTACATCAGTGCCCATGAGCCCATCACATGGTGGCTACAGTGGGGTTTTCATATCTACAGCTATTTTGCATAGCAGCGGGGGTTTGTATATCTGTGAGTACACAACTCTGGGTGCAAGTGAGATTGGGTATGGGAAGCCCCTTGTGCGCTGGGCTGCCCTTAGAAGGTGCCGGGCAGTGTGACAACCCCAGGAAGGTGGTCTTGGGAATTTTCCTGGGTTTACTGTTTTGGGCACACACCAGGCTACCATAGGGTCTGCCTCCTAGAGAAGCAAGCTCAGGCAAGCACTGGGGCTCACAGCTGCCCCCACAGCGTGTCCCCTCCCTTCCAGGTGGTGTCCCAGGGCAGTAGTGACTCCCAGATCCTGGATCTCTCAAATCGCTTCTACACCCTGATTCCCCACGACTTCGGGATGAAGAAGCCCCCACTCCTGAACAACACCGACAGCGTGCAGGTAGCCCACAGGTTCTGGCGGACGCTGCTCCCTGCCACTGCCCCTCCACATTACAGTCCCTAGGGCCAGGGCCAGGGCCACCCCCATGCCCTCATTAAAAGTGGGATTTCTTTCCACATGGTAAAGACCCCATAGACAAGATAACAGTGGTATTCCTGCCCATGCTCCATGCACTCCACCACCTCTGTCTGGGAAAAGGGGCCTCTCCTAAAGGCATCTTCCTCCCCATCTGCCTTCCCTCCGTGCCTCATGAGGGGGCGAGTGAGAGGTCCCCACCTGTCACCATGTGTGCAGGAAGAAAACCTGCCCTTACCGTGTGTGCAGCTTCTGCCCTGCCCCACAGAGCAGCCCTCCTCAGCATTGCAAGAAGTCCTTCAGGGGTTCACTGAACAACTGTGATGGGCTAACCACGACCAGCTAGGGGTTGCTGCACTGTCTGTTTGCTGTTATCTGCATAGGTTTTTGGGGCCAAAACTGGCCGGGTCTTTCTCCCTCACCTTGGTACCTAGCTCAAGGCTTTATTTTGTTCCTCCAGGCCAAGGTGGAAATGCTGGACAACCTGCTGGACATCGAGGTGGCCTACAGTCTGCTCAGGGGTGGGTCTGATGATAGCAGCAAGGACCCCATCGATGTCAACTATGAGAAGCTCAGAACTGACATCCAGGTAATGGGCCTGCCCTCTCTGAAGCGTCCTAACCGCCCATCCCAAGAGCAGTGGCCCCCAGACCTGAGTGTGCGTGAGGAGCTCCTGGAGAGCTGCTCAGCAGGTTGCTGGGGCCAAGGAATTAGCCCTCCTAACTTAAATTCCCAGAGGTGGCTGCCGGTGGTCCTTTGAGAACCTCAGAGCATTTTACCTGTAAATATGCATCTTGTTTGCAAGGCAGGCTTGGAAGCCAGGGTCTCAGTTTGGTGTAGAGATGGGTTTTTGAGGTGCCTTACAAAAAGTTCTTTTTTTCCTGCATCTAGAAAGGATGTCTGGAGACTCTGTGGCATGCACCCTAGAGGGCTGGTATTGGTGTCCCATTTCAGAAGTGGAAATGCCTGATGGTGGTGATAAATATAGCAAGCCTGGTTCATGTTCCTCAGGGCTGAAGTGGTCAGGGTGGCGCAGTCCTTAACCTTCAGAGTGTTTGGAGTCTGGGAGAAATCACCCTGCCCAGGCCAACAGAGTGGACTTCCTGCCTCAGCACCTGGCTGGCCCTGAGCCTGGGCCCCTCCCTTCTCAGCCCCCGCACCCTCCCCCAGTGCAGACCTGGGTCCCCACGGGCCTGGGGAGCCCTATGTGGTGTATTAACATCATTAAAAAGAGCCTTTGCTTCTTGCCTAGGACAAAACATAGGTCTGTAAGTCGAAGCAGGGTATGACCCCAACTGTCACCTGTTTTGTTCTTGGGGCACCAGATTGCTGGGGATGCTGTGGGTGTGGTGTCTTGGGGGGAGTTGTCAACTCTGTTGACTTGATCAGGAGGCCCTGAAAAAGGTGAGAATTCCTGTATTATCTGAACTTTGGATAAGAATATGAAAAAAGGACAGAAAATGACCTTTGTCATGACACACTCATGCTTATTTGGCATAGGTCACATTAGCTTTGCTAGTTATTGGTGGGCATGTACTCTGAGCCACTCTGTGCTTGGCCCCGAGAATTGGAAGGAGATGGAATATTCATCTCCATCCTTAAAACCTATGGCTGATTGTATCCTTGCACCTCTGATCGCAAGTCTTGGCTGTAGGGCGTCTCCTGGCCCACGTGTTGGTTCCAGTGGGCAGGACTGTTAACCTGGGAGCCAGCTCCTCACTCTGGAGGCACCCTGTTCCCAGTGGCCCCACATTCTAGTTTTCCTAATATCCTAAAGCATGGAACTTTAAGACGGGGAATGCCTAGACTCTCCTGCGACTGGAACAGGTGCAGAAGCCAGTGCCCAAGAGATGGGGGCCACTAGCTCAGGGGGCCATGGTACTGGTCCCCCTGCCGGCTGAGCCTGTGGTCTTCCTCCTGCCTTCGTGTGGCTTTCCAGGGGCCTCCCTTGCTCTAATTCCAGGACACCCTTCTTCTAGGTCGTGGACAAAGATTCCGAGGAAGCCGAGACCATCAGAAAGTACGTCAAGAATACGCACGAAGCACGCATAATGCGTATGACTTGGAAGTCATCGATGTTAAGACTCTTCCCCCCGCCCCTTTTGTCCTTACAGCTCTTACCTGCTCTTTCCTCCAGCCCAGGCCTGGGTAGGAGAGAGCACTTTGCTTTAAATAACCAGAAGAAGTAACTCATTTGTTCACTGAGCAGAAAATTTAGTAGTCTTGTGATTTGGGGGTGGCTTTTTATTCTGTTCAAAGGGCATTTCCTTTCTCAGAACCTAATTTTGGAATCAGAGATCCCAAATAAAGAGCCGCAGGCATGCACGTGTTACAGGCAGTAGTAATTTCTAACAGCGAGTCTCTGGCTGGGCCTGGACTCGTCTCGCTGCTCCATCTGGCCTGGTTGAAACGCCTTACATACTCAGCAGAGCTGAAGACTTCCAGCTGTCAGGGCAGCTGGTTAGATCTTAACCATAGTGACAGTGGCTTCTCTCCCCTCTCCTTTATTCAATCCCCCCAGATCTTTAAGATAGCACGTGAAGGGGAGAACCAGAGCTTCAAGCCGTTCAAGCAGCTGCATGACCGGGGGCTGCTGTGGCACGGGTCCAGGACCACCAACTTTGCTGGCATCCTGTCCCAGGGCCTCCGGATAGCCCCGCCTGAAGCACCTGTGGTATGTGTGCAGCCCAGGGAGCGAGGGGAGGGCAGTGCCTGTGTGGTTGTGTCCATGAAGAGCTTTGCAGGTGCTCAGGTGAGGCATACATGTACCCCAGTGAGTCGGGGGCCTGTTTGAAGACGGAGGCGCTGGGACAGTGTGGCTGACAGGTGGCTGTCGCCAGACACCCCTGGGTGGGCCCTCGTCCTCAGCACCCAGATGGTGCCTTGCCTTTGTGACCCCAGCTCTGCAGAAGGGTGGCTGCCCATGTGTTGAACGTAGTTTCTGGAATAAGAGAAGCGGTGGCCAGACCCTACTGCCCACACTGTTTGGTATGTGGACAGGCAGAAAACAGACCTTGGCCACCAGCCTCACCCCGCTGGGCACCTTCTGTGGCCCCATCGCCTTCCTGAGGAAAACCTGGCAATAAATGAGTGAAGCCCCACCCAATCCCAAGGGGCTGTTAATGTCACCTGGATCATGGGGGTGACCGGCTGCATGGCGCCGAGCAGGGAGATCTGATGACTCGCTGGTGCTGTGCCGTAGCACAGGACCTGGGGGCAGGCGACCTAACTGCTCAGAGCTTTGTATTTCAAGGACAACGGGAATAAAAATAACAGCCAGCATTTAATGGGTGTTCACATGTACCAGGCACTAGTCAAAGTGGCGTTTATTAACTCACTCAGTTTCTGTAGCCATACAGAAGAATCCACGAGGCTCTTTTCCCCAGTTCAGAGGAGGAGAAAGTGGCTTCTTGCAGCCCCTAGCAGAGCGGGGATGTGACGCATCAGCTTGGCCCATGTGCCCCTCACCAGGGTGTCACAGTGGCACCTCAGGGTGGCGTCTGGCCCACAGCACTGAGCAAACAAACAGCACACTGCTCACTTCACAGCAGGTCTTCAACTATCCCTTTTCCAGCCCTCCAGACAGGCTACGTGTTTGGGAAAGGGATCTATTTTGCCAACATGGTCTCAAAGAGTGCCAACTACTGCCACACGTCTCAGGGGGACCCAGTAGGCTTGATCCTGTTGGGAGAAGTGGCCCTTGGGAACATGTGAGTATGGCAGCTTTGATGCTGGTGGTGCTCAAAGGGGTAGATGAGGTGGGCTGCAGGAGGGGAGCCCCTCTTGGCTGGAAGGTGACCCTGGAAATCAAAACACCGAAGCGACCCATGGTGGGAGCAGAAACCTGTTCCAGCTCTGTGAACACAGGAGGCACAGGAATGCCTCTCAGGACCCCGAGGACAGGAGCACAGGCAGCGTCAGGCCAGCAGCGCCCATTCCCTGTGGCCTGGGAAGCGGAGAGGTTGACCTGCACAGAGATCCCACCTGTGTCCCCTCCCCTCGCTGAGGTTTAAATTTTGTGTTTGTGATCAGATCAGACTGGAGTCTCCATCCCAGTTCCAGGTTCCCTGTGGAGAAAATCTGGTTGGCCCAGCTCAGAACGGGCGTCCTCCTGGGTCCTGTATACTGCCATCCAAAGAACAGGGTTAGTAATGGACCAGGGTCTGGGCGTGGACTGGACAGAAACCTGCAGAGAGGCCCACCTCCACTCAGATAGGACTTTTCTTTGAATACGGCCCCCTAGCAGTGACCATTGGCACAAACTGTTCAAAAGGAAACACCTTCAGTTTCTGGAGCCAGATGGGAGGGAAGTGCAGAAGAACTGGCTTCTCTGGGTGTTTATCTCAGGTTCTCACCTGACCTTGTGCTCAGCACGCTGCTGGTTTGAGAGCCGGTACCCTTGGAGGCTCTTCTGAGATATCCTCTCTTGAATAGGTATAAACTGAAGCATGCCTCGCACATCAGCAAGTTGCCCAAAGGCAAGCACAGCGTCAAAGGTAAGTGCTTCAGAGCTGGGGCCTGGGAATGGCACGGGGAGGAGCCTGCTTTCCCCAGACTGCCTTCCGGTGGCCTGCTGTGAGGCAGCAGGAGGGTGTTTTAAAAACCCATTTCCCTCCATCCACAGCTAGTATCGCACATGCCATTAGGGGGGTCTGGGTCCGAGCACCGTCACTGGCGTGGTGGCTTTGGGCCTTCTCTGAACTGAGCTGCAGCACTGAGCGCCTCCCGTGACATGGTGGAGCCTGGAGCCCGTCACGCCTGCGGACCTCGGGCCTCCAGCTGCCTGCTGGAATCTGCTCAGTAGGAATAGGATCCCGTTGGGGGCTGCTGATGCTCTTACTACATCCGTTAAGGCTCACGCCTTGGGATGTTGATTTAGAACCTGGTTTTCTATCTGGAAGAAGGGTAGAGTATGGAATTTGTATATCTTTAAAGTGAACACGTAGACCCAACATAAAATGTCTCATCTCCCTGAAACATTTTGAGCATCTGTTCTCACAGTTTATGTGACTCATGGCTCCTGTTGTGCAGGTTTGGGCAAAACCACCCCTGACCCTTCAGCTAGTATTACTGTGGATGGTGCGGAGGTTCCTCTGGGGACTGGGATCTCGTCCTGTGTGAGCGACACCTGCCTGCTGTATAATGAGGATCCTTTCACAAGCGGTGTGGGAGCCTGCGGAGTGCTGGGAGTCACGGGCAGCAGGGTGGCCTGGGGCAGACTGACAAGAAGCCCTCAGAGGTGGCGCTGGCGACTCGTGCCCCTCGGCGTCTCCCCTCTACGGGTGGGAGACCCGTGTGAGCCTAGTTGACGGCTGTGGCCGTGCCGGGCATCTGCCTTTGAAACCGTTTGCTCCTTGACACGCTTGCCGTCCAGGTACATTGTGTACGACATTGCTCAGGTAAACCTGAAGTATCTGCTGAAGCTGAAATTCAACTTTAAGACGTCGCTGTGGTGAATGAGACGTGGCTGAGCCGCAGCTCTGAGTTCACCTACTGTGCTTTCCACCAGCTGACCAGACACGACTCAGCTGGGTTGCCATGGGGGAGCATGTTCAGATTCCTTGTTTGTATTGGGAAAGCTGCCATGGAGGTGTTTGCCTGTCCTGGGCAGCCAGGCTGTGGCCATGCAGAGTCCCCATTATCTCACTGCCAGGAGGAATAGGAGTGCCACCTTCCTTCTTCCTGCGTGACTTCTTGTTGTCTTTTGGGGATGTCTGTGCATGTGTGGGGCTTACGGCAGGCACACTGAGCCCTGGTGTCCACATATCCATAGGGGCTGCAGGAGGTGTCATGGAGGTGTTTGCCTGTCCTCCTAGGGCAGCCATGCTGTATCCATACAGAGTCCCCATAACTTACTGTCAGGAGGAATAGGAGTGGGACATTTCCTCTTCCTGCATGACATATTGTTAAGTGTTTGGGTTGCCTGTGGATGAGTGGGGCCTGGGGCAGGCACACTGAGCCTTTGTGTCCCTGTATCCATAGGGACTGCAGGACCTGGTGTGGTGGTGTTTGCCTGTCCTCCTGGGTCAGCTGTGCTGAGGAGACACACAGACTCTATTATCTGAGCATTAGGAAAAATAGGAGTGCCACCTTCCCTCGTCCTGCGTGACTTCTTGTTGAGTGTTTGGAATATCTGTGCATGAGTGGGTTTAAGGTAGGCACACAGAGCCCTGGTGTGCCCCCACCCACAGGGCTGCCTGGGCTGCCAGCATGAGTGGCCCGGGGGGGCACCTATAAGCAGCGAGCTTCTGCCCCAACTGCTGGGTATGCTGGTAGGAGCTCTAAGTCCACTGGTGGTGGTGGTGCCACTGGGAATACCAAAGGCTGGCTGGGTGTTGACAATGGTGCCAAATGCAGGAACTGGCGATGTGAGACCTGAGAGGTTTGGGTACATTTTGCTGCCTCTGGGTGACTGATTGCAGGAGGGCCTGGGGCTCCCTGTTTTCTGAGATATTTTTTAGGCTTCTTCCCATCAGAGTTCCAAGAAGTGCTTGGAACTGGGATTATTGGGTTAGAGAGATGGGTGGAAATGGCATTTTTTCTGCCAGGTACTTTGGAATGTAAAGAGGTGGAGACATGGGCTGAAGCAATACGACGACGCCTGGTTGTTCTGAGAACCAGGAGGTACCGTGGAAGCCGGGAAGTGATTTGTCCCAGAGACAAGGGAAGGGTGGAATATGACAGCCTGGGAAGGCCGTGTTGCATCCATGGCATCATCATCAAAAGTAGGGTTTGCAGAGGTGCCGCCTGCTGCGTTGCAGCCGACTGAAGGCGCCGTGAGGAACGAACCGGAGGATGCGAGAACCTTGGGGAGTCGGGCTTTCTGGGGCTGCCCATAAAGAATCCAGGTTGTGGGCTGAGGGGTGGCTTTGGGGCTTCTGGGGTGGTTAAAAATGAGGGTGTGGCTGGGGATTAATACAAGTGGGTTGGTGGGACCTGGTCCCTTTGCAGGGTGCCTGGGGTTCAGTCTCCCCGTGGAGTCTGGGGGAGAAGTGAGGATGACAGCATGGGATGGACGAGTCGTGCCCATGTCCCTATCAGGATCTGAAGTAGGTGGGGGGGCAAGCCTGCAGGTACCTGGGAGGCCGTGGTGGGACGGCCTGCAGTGGACGGGACTGATGGGACAGTGAGGACAGAGTTACTGAGGGAAGCAGCGAGCTGTAAGCGGCGAGCGTCGTCCCAACTGCTGGGCATGCTGGTGGACGTCCCACGGCAGGGACCTCTAAGGTCTGAGTGGTCACGGGCGGGGAGCCTGCAGCCTCTGGGGCAGGTGGGGAGGAGGAAGTGGCAGGCTGAGGGGCACTGCCGTCCACCATAACCTCGAGGTGGCCCAGGTTTTTGGCAATAGCTAAACCAGAAGGCTAGGAGGTGGGGGCAGCTCCCACACCGGTAGTGGCAGCAGCTGCAGCGGCGGGAGCACCGGAGGCGTGGATGTTTTCCTCGTGTGGGGCCTGCTGCTGGCCGGTCCCGGCAGAGAGCTCCAGGCGGCATGACTACAGGCTTCGTGCCCTGCATCTCCTTCCCAGACGGCGGCGAGTCTGCGGAGCTCGCGGATGGCCTTCACCCGGTACTTCCTCTGTGGGCGTCTCTGGCAGCCGGGAGCTGCAGGGGCTGCGGTCCGAGAGCACTGCTTTGGGATCCAGTCTCCCAGGGGGCAGAGCACCTCCAGAAGGGCTGTAAGAAGCGGGGTCCATGTGGTCCTCAGAGGGGGAGCTCACCTGAGACATCTGGGTGGTCTCCCTCGAGCCATCTTCTGGAGCCTCGGATGGTGGTCCAGAGGCCCCGGCCTGCACTCCAGGGAGGGGGGATCTCTGCTGGTGTCTAGGGTCCTTGATGTAGATGACATATTCCCAGTGCCATGGGGGCCCCTGTTCTCGTCGTGGAATTTCCAGCACATGGGACTGCCCACTGACAGTTGCAGATAGTGGCACCAGGTAGACCACCACTGTTCAGGGCTGCAGTGGTGCACCCATCAGTGCTCATGCCGCCCCGGTACTGGCTCTGCAGGTCCCTCAGTGCCCAGTGTGTGGTGACCAGCCTGGTGGCCCAGGGTCCCAGAGGCCAGGGCCTGCTCAAAGCCACATGGAGTGGTTCTTGCTGGGCTTTTAGTGCAACTGGTGCCCTGGAAGGACAGATGTTCTGGAAAACTGGTAAACTTGTTCCTCTGAGTGAGCAGAACCTGGTGGACTGCTCTCAGTCTCAAGGCAATGAGGGCTGCAACAGTGGCCTAATGGACAATGCCTTCCAGTATGTTAAGGACAATGGAGGCCTGGACTCAGAGGAATCCTACCCATACCTTGCAAGGGTAAATGAGGCTTCTTATTTCGTTATTCCATCTCTTCTTTCAAAGTTAATTTTCAGAGATAACAGGCACCTTTATTCAGCATTCACATTCTTTGCCAACTGCCTGAACTGTCATTGTGAATTACCAGCTTTTGCAAAGTTAGCAGTATAGCTGTTCTTACTTCTGTGGAACATGGAAAATATATAAATATTCTGCATATAATGCATATTTCTCCATTGTGAAAAGTGTCTTATGGACAGCCCCAAGGGGTCTCATTGAAGAGACATCTGCTAATTTTTCCATTTCAAACCAACCGAAAGTATTTTGCTTTCTGGGCTGCTTTATAACAAAGTTCTTGGAAATCATTAAGCTGCAAACTGCTGTTTTGTGGACCTGGAACTCATGTTCCCCAGGAGGTGGATGGCGGCCATCAAGTTTCTTTCCCGTTTGCCTTTAAAAGGACACAGCTGCCTGTAACTACAAGCCCGAGTTTGCCACCGCCAACGACCCTGGCTTTGTGGACGTCCCTCGGCGGGAGAAGGCCCTCGTGCAGGCCGTGGCGGCCATGGGGCCCAAGTCTGTCGCCATCGATGCCGGCCATGCGTCGTTCCAGTTCTGTGAAGCAGGTAGACGTGCTCGTCTCCTTGCTGAAGAAATTCAGGCAGGGAGAACTGGAAACCACCATCATGCCTGGGTTTCCAGTGGGAGGTCCTGCTTCCCAGGATTGTAGAATTTTGAGTGTGTGCATTTAATACAGTGATGTTTCCATTTGATATTACACGTTAAGCATTTTCTCATAATAAAAAACTCTTCATGAATATTTCTAAGTGGCTATGTAATCCTAGAACCTAATTTATGTGACTATTTTCCAGTTGTTGGGCCTTTTTTCCAAAAAATTTTTACTGGAATTAGTCTAAGTATTTTTTTGTTTTGATCTGTGTCCTCAGCTGGCATTCTAAGAGTAGAAAGGATTATGCTAATTAATACCAGTAAATATGAGCGATCTTGATAAGTAGATCTTGATACTAGAAATCTTTTAAGTAGAAAATATCTTGGATTTAGTTGGTTTCTTGTGAGTTGGGTTTTTTTTTTGGCCATTACTATTTTTTGGCAAATATTTATGTCTTATTTGGAACTTGTTTATGATATTGCACTGAATTTTGAGATGACTCTCTTAACTGTGGTTGTCAGGGCAGGTTACTGTCACGTGTCAGTTGGAGTTTTTCACCCCAAGTTGGAATTTTACTCTGCCAGGCATTTATTACGATCCACAGTACAGCAGCAAAGACCTGAATCATGGCGTTCTGCTGGTTGGCTATGGCTTTGAAGGAACAGATTCAAATAAATTCTGGCTTGTCAAGAACAGGTATAAAACTCCAAATGTTATATTTTAGATTTTCATTTGGAAGTAGTATTTGGTTTCAAGTCAAATAGCTTACTTTGGAAGTCCTGATAGGGAAAAATTTACAAGGACAGCAACTTGCAAGGACAGCAGTCTAGTCCCTTCTGTTGCTCTTCTTAGCAAAGACAACAGAAACTCCCTTAGCTTCCCCCTCCCCTTCACTCCCCGCCCTGCCAGGGACTTACTCCCTAAACTCACTTCCCCCTTGCCTGCTTGCTTGCTGTGCACGTAGGAATGTTACAGGTACAGAAGCAGAAAGATACATATTGCTCCCTTTGCTTTTGTTCAGGGCTCAGACCTTGGGAGATTGCTCCCCTCTGAGCCAGCTGGTGTGAAATAAAGCCTCAACACTCCAAGACCTCTGAGTGCTGCTTGGTTCTTCTGTCAGTGATCCAGTCCAGGTTTTTTTCAGTATTTTCCATAACCCAACCGCGCTGGCCCATTGTTGCCACCAGTTTGGGGCAACGGCGGAGCGGTGATGGAACAGGAGATCGCAATGGAGACTGTGCACCCTGCCTGATTTTTCCGCAGTCTCCCACCTGGTCACCCTGGGCCAGCCCTGCTCTGCTGTTTCCGCGAGACTCAGTGAGGCTTGGCAGGTGAGGACCTGGTTCTGACGTTGAATCCGGTTAGGCCCCGGGGCCCCTGACCCACCCAGTCCCACCCGTTGGGGTGGAAGGGGAGCCTGATCACCTCCCAGAGACTTCTTAGAAGTCTCACAGGTAGACATTCCCAGGGGGGCAATGTTTAAACTCTGGTCTGTGTGTGTGTGAGTGAGTGTGCAGGGTGGCTGAAGCCATTCAGTCTGCACTGAATCTGTGAGTCCACGGCCCTGTGCTATGGAATCTGAGTGGACCCTTCACCGCATTCGTAGTCGGGTGCCACGACATATCGGTGACTCAGCTTTGGCTGACCTGGCCCGGGACCTATACGGGTGCACCTTAGTCAAGGCTGACCAAAGTCTCTGCAAGGAGCGCGAACGGACAGGCGTCCAACTGGTCTCCTCTCTAGAGGAGGCACCCCTCCCTTGTCTGTTGTCACGGCACCGTCCACGGACATGTCATGGGGTCAGGGCACATAAACCCACAATCCTTGACACTATGATCAAGAATTTCAGGAAGGGATTTTTCAGAACACTACAGAGTAAAATTAACTCCTGGCAGGTTGAAAACCATGTGAGTCTGTATTGCCCACCTTTAGTGTAGGGTGGCCTCCAGAAGGACCCCTAGATGTCCCAACAATCCGCTGAGCCTGGCAGGTCATCCCTAGAGATCCAGGCCATCCTAATCAGTCCCGTACTTTAGCTCCTGGTTAGGAGTTGCCCAGACCCTCCCCCCTTGGGTGCGATTCGCTTGCAACAGGCAGGGACAGGGTAGGGTCTTAGTTGCCTCAACAAAGAACCCTGCAAAGAATCAGCACAAGCCTGAGCCTTCACAAATGCTTGCTGGTGACCCAGAGGAAGAGCCAATATTGTCCCCACCTTATGTGACCCCAAGACTGTCAGCATCCAGTTCTCAGTCCCAGACACCCTGCCACCGTCAGCCTCCCTGCCAACCCCAGAATCAGTGATCCCACTCTCTCCCAGACCAGCAGCCAGACTGCGCCCTCGGCTGGGAGCAGGCGCCCTTCAGATGCTGGTGCAAGAAACATGAGAGCCTGAAAGACATAATAAATATGGGACCATCTAGCCCAGCCAGTCCATGTTTTACTATCAACCTTTCTCCACAGCTGACACTCTGTCAGAAAAGCCACAGCCCTGGTTGATCTCATGAAATCCCTCTTGCAAATCCATCAGGGAACCTAAAAGAAAACTGTCAACAGCTTCTCCACACCCTGTTCACAATAGAAGAGAGGAGGCAGCCGGGGTCCCTGATTGGGGAGCATGGGCTGAAATCGCTGTCCCTGAGGAGCACCCCGAGTGGGACCTCACCACCCCAGAGGGACAGCACCGGATCCACCGATATTAGGGCGCCCTCCTTCAGGGGATGAAAGCCGGGTCCAAAAAGCCTATGACTATGACCAAAGTACCTTCAGTCACTCAACAACCAGGAGAGCCTCCTGGGAACTATTATGAAAAACTGTGAAGCTCATCGCATCTGCACCCCCTTCGATCCTGAGTCACCAGGGAGCCCACAAACGGTCAGCACCTCATTCGTAGCTCAAGCTGCCCCAGACATCAGACAAAAGCTCCAAAAACTTGAAGGCTTTGCTGGGATAAATATCACTCAACTGATTAAAGTTGCCAACAAAGTGTATGTAAACAGAGAAGTTCAGGCTGACAGAGAGGCTGAAAGAAAAATGCAGAAAAAGGCCAGCTTCCTGGCAGCTGCCCTAAAAAAAAAAGATGACCAAAAGGCAGAGAAAAGCTGGCTGCCAAGAAGGGGGAAGCCTAAGACGCCCCTAGCCAGGGACCAGTGTGCTTACTGTAAAGAGAAGGGGCATTGGAAGAACAAATGCCCCAACCGAGGCAAAGCCCCGAGGCCCAGCCGCTGCCGGGAGGAGCCTCGCAGGGAAAGGCTCGTTAGTGGCAGGAACAGACTCAGATTGACAAGGACCAGGCTCTCTCATGCTCAGCCCTCATGAGCCCACAGTCAACATAAAAGTGGGGAGACAACACATGACTTTTATGGTTGACACAGGGGCAGAACAGTCTGTGGTCCCCCTCCCTGTAACTCTCTTCAGTAAAAAGACTGCAACTATTCTCAGAGCCACTGGGACATAAGCAGTCCAGCAGCACTTTTGCCAAGCCCGCCAATGTGAACTTGGAGGCCACAAGGCCCGACATAAGTTTCTCCACCTGCCTGAGTGCCCCGTTCCCCTCCTCAGCTGAGATACGCTCTCAAAGCTCGGAGCCCAAATAACTTTTGAACCAACTGGATGCACCAGCCTCAAACTAAACCCAGGCCAAGAAGAGCCAGGGTCCCTCATACTGGCAATAACCACACCCAGGGAAGAGGAGTAGAGGCTATTCTGTGCTCAGACCCTCTCAAGTAGCCCACCTGAATTCAGAGCTGCCTTCCCTTCAGTATGGGCTGAAGACAACCCACCTGGACTTGCTCATAACCAAGCCCCTGTTATTGTAAAATTGACTCCGGGGGCCCAGCCACAAAGACAGCAGCAATATCCCTCTCACAAGAGGCGAGAGCAGGCATCCAGGAACACCTGATCAGACTCAGAGAGGCAGGAATTGTAATCGGGTGTCAGGCGCCCTGGAACACCCCACTTCTACCAGTCAAAAAGCCAGGAGGAGAGTACCGGCCTGTTCAAGACCTGCAAGCCATTAACAAAGTGACTGTTTCTTTACACCCAGTGGTCCCAAACCCATGCACCCTCCTCAGCCAGATCCCAGAGTCTGCCAAATGGTTCACTTGCCTAGACTTAAGAGATGCCTTTTCCTGCCTCCGAGTTGGCCCTTAAAGCCAGCTCTTGTTTGCCTTTGATGGACTGAACCAGACACAGGGTGGCAGATGCAGTTAACCTGGACACAGCTTCTACAAGGGTTCAAGAACTCACCCATTCTCTTTGGAGAGGTGTTGGCTGCAGACCTTGCCAGCCTTCCAAGGGAAGCTACACACTGCACCCTCCTCCAGTATGTAGATGACCTCCTCCTTGCCAGTGACACCCTGGAAAATTGTGTGAAAGGCACAAGGGCCCTCCTGCAACTCTTTTCACACTCAGGATACTGAGCCTCATAGAAAAAAAAAGCACAAATCTACCAGCAGCAAGTCTGGTACTTGGGCTTCCTCCTCACCCAGGGAGAAAGGGCACTAGGGCCAGAGAGGAAAAGGGTCGTTGACTCCTTGCCTAGCCCCTGACTAGGGGGGACATGCGAGAATTCCTAGAGGCCGCCGGTTCTGCAAAAATCTGGATTCCCGGATTCTCGGCAATGGCAAAACCCCTCTACAGCCTCCTGGGGGGCCATACCAAGAACCCCCTGTCTAGACAGAAGAGGCAAGTGCCACCTTCCTGGAAATAAAGGCTGCTTCAGAACAGGCACCAGGCCTAGGACTGCCAGATACAAAAAAGCCCTTCAGTCTCTTCAAACATGAAAAAAGTAGCCCTTGAAGTTCTCACATAAACTATTAGGCCCTGGCAGCGGCCGGTTGCGTACCTGTCAGAAGAAAAAAAAAAACTAAACCCGATTGAGGTGGGATGGCCACCCTGCCTCAGGACACTGGCAGCCACAGTTCTATTCATTAAAAAGCAGATAAACTTACTCTGAGACAAAAACTAAATGTCAAGGTCCCCCATACTGTTGTGACCCTCTTAAACACACAGGGACACGATTCCTCTCCAACTCTCAGCTGGCATAATACTAAAACTTCTCAAGGCTGTCCGGCTCCCAGAAAAAGTAGCAATTCTGCATTGCAAAGAACACCAAAAAAAGAAAACAACCTTCTAACACAGGGGAACCAGCTGGCAGATAAGCAGCTAAAACAGCGGCCAATAAAAACAGATAAAGCTCCTTCCCTCCCCATGGCTCTAACGCCCCCAGTGGAGGCCCCTCCACCCAAGTACACTGAAAAAGAGAAGGACTGGGCCATGGCTGAAGGAGCCACCCCCCCAAAAAAAATGATGGTTGCTGCCCGACAGACACATCTTTGTTCCAACTGCAACCGGAAGGCATCTAGTCAGCAAATACCGTCAGCTCACGCACCGAAGAAAAACTGCACTAGAAGCCCTCCTCAAAAAGCAATACTAACCTGCCTTTGTAACAGTACAGATTTTAACTAAATCCCTCAACATTACCTGGAAACTTCACACTGCATACAGGCCACAAAGTTCAGGGAAAGTAGAGCGAATGAATCGCACCCTCAAGGGAACCCTAGCTTTTGCCAAAAAACTGGCCTCCCGTGGTCAGGTTTACTGCCCCTGGCTGTCCTGCATGCTTGCTGCACACCTGGGACTCAAGGTTTTTCCCCTTTTGAATTAGTATATAGACACCCTCCCCCGGGTCTAGGAAGCCTCCCAGGGAACCTACACCAGATAGGAAATAAGAGAATAAGAACAGCTCCAGCCTTAAGAGCCACCCTAAATAAGCTGCAGCAATACACCATAGAAAGAGCCCTGATCTCTCTAGGAACCCCAGTACATTCCTTCCAGGCTGGGGACTCAGTCTGGGTTAAAGATCAGAAAAAGGATCCCCCTCAAAGCTCAGTAGACTGGTCCCCACATTGTTGTTCTAACTACTCCTACTGCCCTCAAGGTTGCAGGCATCACTCCATGAGTCCATCATTCCAGAGTGAAAAGGGCCCATCATCCTGATGAAGAAACACATCAGTAGAAAGCCCAGCCAGACCTCCAACATCCTCTCCGCCTTCACATCCGATGATTGCCCTCTGACTAATGGACACCTGCACCCTGTGGATCCTGGCTTTTGTTGGAGTGGTGTCTTTCATTCTAGGCATTGGACTCTCTGCTGCTGCCCCCTCTGACTAAATTATTCCTCAAAATATTGCCCTTTCTATTGTCTATTTTGTAATCATTAAGTTGCTTTGCTGTGCTTACCTGTCTCTCCTAGCTGAACTCAAGTCTCAGCCTGCATTTCCAAAATACCTCTCTATAATGTTTAACTGTACAAAAGTTATAAAGTGCATAGTGGGCCTGAAGGGAGGCTACCTCCTTTCCCCCGGTGAGATTTCCTGGGCGAAACAGGGCTGCCCCTTTGCTGATCCCGGCTCTAGTCGGGCTCAGTGTAGCCGGACCAGCTGCAGTAGGCACAGTGGCCCTAATAAAAGGAGACTTGGGGCTCACTGCCCTAACAGAAGAAGTTGTTCAAGATTTACAGCAGGTTGAAACCACCATGATTCAGCTGCAAGATCAAATTGATTCCCTCACTGAAGTAGTGTTGCAGAATCGTAGAGGACTGGACCTCCTGTTCATGTCCCAGGGAGGCTTATGTGTAGCCCTCGGAGAAGATTGTTATTTTTATGCAAATAGGTCTGGCATAGTTAGAAGCTCTCTAGCCAAAGTAAAAGAAAACATCCAGCATAGGAATAAGATGTTAGAAAATAATGTCTTGGTCCCAAGGATGGTTTGAATGGAATCCATGGCTAACAACTCTTCTAACTGGCCTTGCTGGGCCAGTGATTCTGCTGTTTCTTAGACTATTAGTGGGACCCTGCATATTTAACTGGCTCATTAACTTTATCAAGGAACGTGTTTCCTCCATACAGCTCATGTGTATGCAGAGCCACTATGACCCTGTCATAAACCAGGGAGATAATGCTCCCTAAAACAAAGTGTTTAAAGGGGCATCAGAGGGGGAGTGATAGGGAAAAATTTACAAGGACAGCAACTTGCAAGGACAGCAGTCTAGTCCCTTCTGTTGCTCTTCTTAGCAAAGACAACAGAAATTCCCTTAACTTCCCCCTCCCCTTCACTCCCTGCCTGCCAGGCACTCACTCCCTAAACTCACTCCCCCTTGCCTACTCGCAGGAATGTTACAGATACAGAAGCAGAAAGATATATATTGCTCCCCTTGCCTTTGTTCGGGGCTCAGACCTTGGGAGATTACTCCCCTCTGAGCCCGCTGGTGTGAAATAAAGCCTCAACACTCCAAGACCTCTGAGTGCCGCTTGGTTCTTCTGTCAGTGATCCAGTCCAGGTTTTTTCAGTATTTTCCGTAACAGTCCCAGAAGTCTTTCTCCCACTTAGAGTGAGCACAGAAGTACTGATGTTTTATTATATGATTCTGTAGCAAGCTTGTTGGGGTTATTAAGTATTTGTAACATTGCATTTCCAAATTCTGAAAATTTTCTTAATTCAGAAACACATCTGGCCCCAAGGATTTCAGATAAAGGATTTTGCACCTGTGGTGTTAAGGACTGGTTTCCTTTCTCTGTCTTGGATTTTTCAATAAGGCCTACTTCACAGAAGCATCTGCCTCTGTTGATTCTTTAAATCTGAAAGATTGTCCAAGAGCCCGTGGCCCGTGCATCCTTAACGTTACCACATGGTGCCCTGGCTTTGCATTCTGCTTCTCAGCTCTCAGAGGTCTTGAGGGTAGTCGGGATCAATTTACAAGCTAAAATTATTTACTTGAGATGAGGTTATAAGTCTGTAGACAGACTGCTGCATTAGACTCCCAGTTCTGCTCACTTTCCTATCTTAAAAAGTTAAGATAAGGACTCATAGGAATTGAGACTTATGTCAATTAAGATTTTATATTAAGGACCTGTGGTTACTCATCCTAACATTTAACATAAATATATGTAACAGTGATGCCGGGTTCTTGTTTGCGGAGTCAAAGAATGAACTTAGCAAACACCCAAGGTAGAAGAGCCAGGCAAAGGCTTTTATTGAGAGATACAGTGAGAGGACAGAGCTCCTGGCTCACGCCAGGAGGGGACAAGAGAGCCCTTAGGGGACAAGAGAGCCCATAGTGGTGTGTTGTCTAGGGGTTTTATAGGCAGTTGAGGATTTGGGGGAACGTGAAAAAAGGCTTAGGGGTGTGGACTTGTTAAGTGGTCCCTGAATATTTGGAATTAACTTAACACAAGGAAGTTCCTGCTCTGATTTCCCCTGGGATACCCAGCACTCTTGATCTGGGAGCATATCAAGCAAGGACACCTGCCCAGCCCCCAAGGTGGGCTGAGGTATTGTTTGCTAAAGAGTAAGTTAAGAATCTTAACTTCTTAACTTCCTGGGTGTTAATGAAATCTTATCTTTAAGGTGGGATCCTTCCTGCCTTTTACTATGTTGTTTACAGCTGGGCCTGCATGCTAAATTAGTAGCCCAGTTTGCAAATCACCTCATCAGGTCTGGAGGAAAAAGCAGCATGTAGGCCTGGGCCTTTAGCATGCTAAACTGAATCCTACACATGGTTAATTACAAATGATTAGCATAATAAAAACATGCTACTCTTCTTAATCTGGGGAATATTAACTGATCTCACTGGAGAATGACTCTAGAGCTTAATGTTTAACACCGAGTTTTGGTAGGGGGTTTCCTTGCATGTAGTTACATTGCTCTGACTGTAAACATCCTGCCTTGCTTTTTCTGGAGGCCTTCACCCTATTCTGTCTACACCCATGGTCCCTGTCTCAACAGTACTTAGAATAGTGCCTGATACATGGTAAACCCTGTTTTAAGTATTAGCTGTTATTATTAATGAAGCTAATGTTACTTGAGTCTTTGTTTAAAACAGAAAACGAGCTCTTCTTCCTGCTGGCGCCAGAATGGGGCTGGAATGGCTATGTTAAAATAGCCAAGGACCAGAACAATCACTGTGGAATCGCCACTCAGCCAGCTATCCCACTGTGTGAGCCGATGGCAGTTGTGGGTAAAGTGGGGTTCCTATGGCCAGGATCCTCACTGAACTTAAATGTAACTGGCCTGTTGCTATGCTACTGCTTCCACACTTTTAGGCAATAAGCCATTATTGTGTTAATGTAAAGAGTTCCGCCCAGTGATGGGCCGGAGACTGGGTGGCAGGGCTGCAAGGCTGTAGGGGAGTGGAGTGAACGTTGGCGTGGTGGCAGCGCCAAGGACAGAGGCCCAGAGGACGGCTGTGCGGGACGACTGTGCAGATTCCCAGAGGACGGCTGTGCGGGACGACTGTGCAGATTCCCAGAGGACAGCTGTGCGGGACGACTGTGCAGATTCCCAGAGGACGGCTGTGCGGGACGACTGTGCAGAGAGGCCCAGAGGACGGCTGTGTGGGACGACTGTGCAGATTCCCAGAGGACGGCTGTGCGGGACGACTGTGCAGATTCCCAGAGGACCGCTGTGCGGGACGACTGTGCAGATTCCCAGAGGACGGCTGTGCGGGACGACTGTGCAGAGAGGCCCAGAGGACGGCTGTGCGGGACGACTGTGCAGAGAGGCCCAGAGGATGGCTGTGCGGGACGACTGTGCAGATTCCCAGAGGACGGCTGTGCGGGACGACTGTGCAGATTCCCAGAGGACGGCTGTGCGGGACGACTGTGCAGATTCCCAGAGGACGGCTGTGCGGGACGACTGTGCAGAGAGGCCCAGAGGACGGCTGTGCGGGATGACTGTGCAGAGAGGCCCAGAGGACGGCTGTGTGGGATGACTGTGCAGATTCCCAGAGGACGGCTGTGGGACGACTGTGCAGAGAGGCCCAGAGGCTGTGCGGGGCGACTGTGCAGAGAGGCCCAGAGGACGGCTGTGCGGGACGACTGTGCAGATTCCCAGAGGACGGCTGTGCGGGACGACTGTGCAGATTCCCAGAGGACGGCTGTGCGGGACGACTGTGCAGATTCCCAGAGGACGGCTGTGCGGGACGACTGTGCAGATTCCCAGAGGACGCTGTGTGGGACGACTGTGCAGATTCCCAGAGGACGGCTGTGTGGGACGACTGTGCAGAGAGGCCCAGAGGACGGCTGTGTGGGACGACTGTGCAGAGAGGCCCAGAGGACGGCTGTATGGGACGACTGTGCAGATTCCCAGAGGACGGCTGTGCGGGACGACTGTGCGGGACGACTGTGCAGATTCCCAGAGGACGGCTGTGCGGGACGACTGTGCAGAAAGGCCCAGAGGACGGCTGTGTGGGACGACTGTGCAGATTCCCAGAGGATGGCTGTGCGGGACGACTGTGCAGATTCCCAGAGGACGGCTGTGCGGGACGACTGTGCAGAGAGGCCCAGAGGACGGCTGTGCGGGACGACTGTGCAGATTCCCAGAGGACGGCTGTGCGGGACGACTGTGCAGATTCCCAGAGGACGGCTGTGCGGGACGACTGTGCAGATTCCCAGAGGACGGCTGTGCGGGACGACTGTGCAGATTCCCAGAGGACGGCTGTGTGGGACGACTGTGCAGATTCCCAGAGGACGGCTGTGTGGGACGACTGTGCAGAGAGGCCCAGAGGACGGCTGTGTGGGACGACTGTGCAGAGAGGCCCAGAGGACGGCTGTATGGGACGACTGTGCAGATTCCCAGAGGACGGCTGTGCGGGACGACTGTGCGGGACGACTGTGCAGATTCCCAGAGGACCGCTGTGCGGGACGACTGTGCAGATTCCCAGAGGACGGCTGTGCGGGACGACTGTGCAGAGAGGCCCAGAGGACGGCTGTGCGGGATGACTGTGCAGAGAGGCCCAGAGGACGGCTGTGCGGAACGGCTGTGCAGACAGAGGGGCCCAGAGGACGGCTGTGTGGGACGGCTGTGCAGACAGAGGGCCCCAGAGGTAGAGACCGGCTTGCTGCATCCGAAGCAGCAGTGTTAACACAGACTGGCTCTGAGTGAACGGGATTTTAGTGACTGACCTGCCACCTGGAAATAATGTTGGGTATAACCTTTTCACCCCAAGAACCCTTTGCTGTAAATTTCTTTGGTCACAGTGAATCTATAGCGAACTTGCCTGGGGCTGAAACTCATTTGCAAGACAGCAGTGATAATGGAGGACTTGAGGACAGAGTATCCAGAGGAATTTCATCATAAAACTGACTAGACCCTTATTGTGTAAGATAAGACACTTGAATCATTGAGGATCCAAGCTGTGATTTGCATTTTGACATTTTTATAAGGGTTAAATGTTACCACTTCTTTAATTCCTGTTATATAAAAAGTTTTATGTTGAAGTCTCATTGCTTAATTCTAAGACATTTGAATTTTCAGTTTTTAAAAGAGTTAGGCAGGACAAAATTTATTCAAAATATACATTTCTTTTGATTCCTTAAAAAAAAAGAGTCTCAGGCAAGAAAATAGATATGAACAGGGTAGAAAGAGGAAAAGGCCAGGAAAGTCCACTAAAAAGACCCAGAGTTAATCAATTAAAACTCAAAAGCCAGGAGTAATTTAGCCTGGAATGTTTGAATAGTCCCCAGGGAAAGGAGGGCACCTCAGCACAGCCCATGTCTTTACTGTGTTAATCATGCGGGCCCCGCTTATTTTTTACCTTTACCTATATGCTCTTTTTTTCTTCTTCTGGCCCTAATCAAGTAGTTTGTAACCTTGGCAACTAATTTAGCATGCAGGCCCAGCTGTAAAAAACAGAGTAAAAGGCAGGAAGGATTCCATCTTAAAGACTGTATTTTAATACCCAGGAAGTTAAGAAGATTCTTAACTTACTCTTTAGCAAACAGACAGTAACTCAGCCACCCTGGGGGCTGGGCAGGCAGCCTTGTTTGATAGGCTCCCAGGACCAAGAACACCAGGTGTCCCAGGGAGAAATCAGAGCAGGAAGTTCCTTGTGTTAAGTTAATTCTAAGTATTCAAAGAGCACTTAACAGGTCTGCACCCCCAGGCCTTAATCACATTCCTGAAGAATCCTTAAAAGGGGGAACCCTCAACCTTTTGGGGCGCCCCTCTCTCTGAGGTCTCCTGCACTTTCAAAGTGCGTAACCTTTTAACTTTAAACTTTCTCTCTCCAACCTTTCAGGGTGCCTCTCCTTGTCGAGATGGCCTGTACTTTTTCTCTTTAAGTAACTTTAAATAAAACTTTTGCTCTGCTTCACTACTGTGTCTCTGCCCTTCAATGTTTTGTTGCGGCAGGGACAAGGACTGAGGAAAACACACAATGCTCCCCCAACACTACCCTTTAGGCAGACAAGGAAACTGCAGCTGATTCAGAGCTCTCTCCCGTGTCTGGAGCCTGACACTCCCAGCTAATCACTAGGCCTCTCAGGCTGGGTGCCATGTGAGGTTTGGTGGTACCTTGGGAGAGGTGATCCTAGGGACCAGGTGTGGCTCAAATCAATCACATGGAAGAACTGGGCTTGCCCAGAATAGCAAGGATTTAAAATATTTGCCGAGTTAATACATTCTTTATTTGCAAAGCTAAGAGTATTATTTTTAAAATACTTTTCAGCTGCAGGTGTGGAACTTAGGAAACCCCATCAGGGAATTACTTGCTCATGGTCACCCCTTATGAGAAGGAGGGGGTCTTGGAGAGGGCTGCCTCTGATCCCTGGCCTGCTGCTCTCCTCTCAGCACCACTCTGGAGTCCTCACTGCCCATGAAGGGAGGATCAGCTCTCTGGTCTCTGGAGTCCTCACTGCCCATGAAGGGAGGACCAGCTCTCTGGTCTCTGGAGTCCTCACTGTCCATGAAGGGAGGACCATCTCTCTGGTCTCTGGAGTCCTCACTGCCCATGAAGGGAGGATCAGCTCTCTGGTCTCTGGAGTCCTCACTGCCCATGAAGGGAGGACCAGCTCTCTGGTCTCTGGAGTCCTCACTGTCCATGAAGGGAGGACCATCTCTCTGGTCTCTGGAGTCCTCACTGCCCATGAAGGGAGGACCAGCTCTCTGGTCTCTGGAGTCCTCACTGCCCATGAAGGGAGGACCAGCTCTCTGGTCTCTGGAGTCCTCACTGCCCATGAAGGGAGGATCAGCTCTCTGGTCTCTGGAGTCCTCACTGCCCATGAAGGGAGGACCAGCTCTCTGGTCTCTGGAGTCCTCACTGCCCATGAAGGGAGGACCAGCTCTCTGGTCTCTGGAGTCCTCACTGCCCATGAAGGGAGGATCAGCTCTCTGGTCTCTGGAGTCCTCACTGCCCATGAAGGGAGGACCAGCTCTCTGGTCTCTGGAGTCCTCACTGCCCATGAAGGGAGGATCAGCTCTCTGGTCTCTGGAGTCCTCACTGCCCGTGAAGGGAGGATCAGCTCTCTGGTCTCTGGAGTCCTCACTGCCCGTGAAGGGAGGACCATCTCTCTGGTCTCTGGAGTCCTCACTGCCCGTGAAGGGAGGACCATCTCTCTGGTCTCTGGAGTCCTCACTGCCCGTGAAGGGAGGACCATCTCTCTGGTCTCTGGAGTCCTCACTGTCCGTGAAGGGAGGACCAGCTCTCTGGTCTCTGGAGTCCTCACTGCCCGTGAAGGGAGGATCAGCTCTCTGGTCTCTGGAGTCCTCACTGCCCATGAAGGGAGGACCAGCTCTCTGGTCTCTGGAGTCCTCACTGCCCATAAAGGGAGGACCAGCTCTCTGGTCTCTGGAGTCCTCACTGCCCATGAAGGGAGGACCAGCTCTCTGGTCTCTGGAGTCCTCACTGCCCATGAAGGGAGGACCAGCTCTCTGGTCTCTGGAGTCCTCACTGCCCGTGAAGGGAGGATCAGCTCTCTGGTCTCTGGAGTCCTCACTGTCCGTGAAGGGAGGATCAGCTCTCTGGTCTCTGGAGTCCTCACTGCCCATGAAGGGAGGATCAGCTCTGTGGTCTCTGGAGTCCTCACTGCCCATGAAGGGAGGACCAGCTCTCTGATCTGACATCAAGGTCCTCAATGACATGCAGTCCTGCCTTCCCACACCCACAATGTGTCCTGAGCACATTGCAACTTTTTGGGGTGCTTTTATTGCTCCACCCACATATGCTCTTTCTTCCATTTTCCACTTACTAAATTTCACTCATTTGCTTACTTAAACAATTACTGAATATTGGGAATACAAATATGAGTAAAACTGTGGACCTTGTCCTCCAGGCATTTAGAATCTAAAAAGGGAAACAGGAGAGCAGGAGTAGATGACTGCTTGTAAGAAATAAACGGGTTTCTCCCACTTTATTTCTCCCTTTGACTGATTTCGGTTTCGAAGGTATTTTGCCCTAGGAATCCTCCCCATCCCCCCAGAGTTACACAGTAGCTTTTGAGAGAGGAGACTTTCTTATTCACAATGGTTCCTCAGTGCTTAGGAGAATGGTTGTTCACTACATTTTTATGAATAAATGAATGAATGAACTGCTAGATGAGAGGAGGCATAGGTGCCAGGAGAGCAAACAGTGGGGAGACGTACCTCAGGCATGACAGACAGTTAGAGAGGTTCCCCTGAGAATGTCTAGGCTGAGTTCAGAGAATAACCAAAAGTGAGAATAATGAGTCGAGGACTTCAGGTTTCTCGTTCCACATGTAAGAAGCATGAAGGTGTCACTCACTGCATCATACGACGTGAAAAGTTGAGTGAACTGAAAAAGCGACAACTCTTAGATCTATAAGAGAACTGACATCACAGGGCAAGCTGCTGTCCCCAAACTGGAGACATGGAATGGTAAATACAGGGAATCACAGCTTACTGGGGCAGAGACCCATGAGCAGACACTGCCCCGGGAACCACTGCAGGGGAGGGAAACCTGACCATAACTGACAAACAACAGGAGGCTTGGTGGGGACAAGCCTGGGAGAGAATACTCCAAGGAGCCCAGTCCTAGGAGGGCCCCACACTTTTGTGGGTTTTCTCACCAGGAGCCTGACTAGGTTCTTACAGGAAGTATCAGAGAAAAATCCCCTCAAGCTCTAGCATGGGAAGGGAAAGGGAGCCAGTTTGAAATACCACAGTACTTCTTTCTTCAGAACAAGGCCTGCCCTCAGGGGTAAACTACGTTACCAGAGCCTGGCTGACCTGGAGAAAGGGAAGTCCTCACGGCCGTCCCACTAGCCATCTGTCCCACCTGAGAGGGAGGGGGCTGAGAAGCAGTGGTGAAGGTCACAGCCCAGGGGCACATGCTTGCCCAAAGATTGAGATTGAATGAGAGGACTACGGAGTGCTTCCCCTCCCCCCACGTGTCACCAATACGCTACTAATGGCTGTTTACAGCAGCTTCTTTTACCTGCTACATCAAATTAGGTATCAGATGAAGATTAAAAAGCATAGTAAGGGCAAAAAACAGTTTGGAGAGACTGAACAAGCGTCAGAAACAGACTCAGACGTGGCAGGAATGTTAGATGATCACACAAGGAATTTTAAACAGTTATAGTTAAGATGCTAAGGGCTCTAATGGATATAGTCCAGAGCATAAAAGAACACAGAGGCAATGTAAGCAGAGAGATGGAAATATTAAGAAAGAGTTTTTTAAAATGCTACAGACCAAAAACACTATAACAGAAATGAAGAATGCCAATGGTGGACTTATTAGTAGACTAGCTATGGCTGAGTGAAAAAGTCTCTGAGGATATAGCAACTAAAATCCCTAAGACTGAAAAGAAAAGAGAAAAAATGCTGAAAAAAGCAGAACAGAATATTCAAGAACTGTGGGACAGCTACAAAAGGTGTAACAAATATGTAATTTGAAAACCCAGAAGAAGAAATGTTTGAAACAATAATGACTAAGAAATTCCCCAAATTATGTTAGACACCAAATCCAGATCCAGAAAGCTCAGAGACACCATGATTGATAAATGCTAAAAAACCACACTTAGACATGTCATATTTAAATTACAGAAAATTGAAAATAAAAGAAAAAATCTTGAAGACAGAGGGAAAGAAAATACCTTACCTACAGAAAGACAAAGATAAGAATTATATTAGTTTCTCAAAACCATGTAAGCAAGAAAAGAGTGAAGTATTTAAAGTATTGAGTGAAAAAGACCATGTGTGTAAAATTCTAATATTTCCAGAATATCTTGCCTGGCCTTAGTGCATCTGCATCCTCAGGGGTGGAGAGAAGTTCATCTCCATATCAATTGGTAATTACCTGGACAACAGAGGGCTTATCTGAACCTGAGATATTAGGGGGAGTGCTGGTTTTGCTTCTGCCAGAGCAGGAAAGAGAGATGGCCCCAGACTGCAGTTTGTAACCAATAAATGGATTTTAAACTTTATTTCTCCCTTTGACTGATTTTGGTTTCAGGGGTACTTTGCCCCAGGATTTCCTCTCCCCAGACTTACAGGCCACTAACCTAGGATTCTGTACCCCATGAAATTATCCTTCAAAAGTGAAAGAGTAATAAAGACTTTCTCAGACACACAAAATTGAGGGAATCTGTTGCCAGTTGGCTTGCCTTGAAAGGAGTATTAAAAGTTTTTCAGAGAGAAGGAAAATGATGTAGGTCAGAAACTTAGATCTACATAAAGAAAATGTGAGAAATGCACTCACTGATCCAAACTCAGTAAGTGCACATGGAGACAAAGAGAACAGCAGGGCAAGACTTTAATGGCGGTCTTGCAAGATGGGGTGTCTGGTGAGCAGGCATACTCAGGGTGGTTTACAACAAGGAACTTACTGCTTAGCATGCATGTCCTTCCCCTGGTTCCTCATTGGCTGAGTACTACAGGGTTCACATTCTTTCCTGGACGTCACCTAAGCAAGTTATGTCCATATTAGCTTTTCTTTACATTTGTCTTAATTTTATTGGCTGTTTGAAAACTTTTTCTGCATTTTTTTGAAATGACCCAGAGCCCACTCTTTCTTAATTCCCCTCTGCACCCCAGCTGGAGGGACTCCCTGATACATGTTCTGACATGTAGACGTTTTGTTAATACCCTTTTGTTTAAATGTTAATTCATTTAAGAATAAATCACATTTAGTTTTATGCCATTTCTAACAGAAGGGAAAAACACTGGAGAAGGAATACATGAAGGTAAAAGAAACATATTTATTATTCTTTGATATGGCATACCAGTTTGATCATAAAAGGGTTAATTAATTAAGAAGAGACATAATAAACATAAATGCATATGCAACGAGTAACAGAGCTTCAGGTACAGGGAACAACAATTCATAGAGTGAAAGATGTAAGTAAACAATTGCACAATCATTGTTAGAGATTTTAGTACTTCTTTATTTCAACAGTTGATATAAAAACTAGACAAAAATAAAAAATAACTTAATTGTTATTGTTAGAACACCAATCTGAATTATGATATAATATAAACTCAAGTGCAAAGAGTATATTTACCAGGATAGCCCATATTCTAGATAATAAAATAAATTTCAGTAATATTGAAAAGATTGAAATCGTTTCAAGTATAGTATCAATAGTAGAATTACAGTTGAATCTTGAACAATTCAGTGGTTGGGACACTAACCCACTATGCAGTCAAAAATTTGTGTACAACGAGAAACTATATGGTAACAAACTGGATAACCTAGAAGAAATGGAAAACTTTCTAGAAACATACAACCTTCCAAGACTGACCCAGGAAGAAACAGAAAATCTAAACAGACCAATTACCAGCAATTAAATTGAATTGATAATCAAAAAACTACCAAAGAACAAAATTCCCAGACCAGATGGATTCACCACTGAATTTTATCAGACATTTAGAGAAGACATACTATTCATTCTTAAACTTTTCCAAAAAATAGAAGAAGAGGGAATACTTTCAAACTTATTCTATGAAGCCAGCATCACTCTAATACCAAAACCAGGCAAAGACCCCACAAAAAAAGAAAACCACAGACCAATATCCCTGATGAATGTAGATGCAAAAATACTCAACAAAATATTAGCAAACAGAATTCAAAAATACATCAAGAGGATCATACACCATGATCAAGCGGGATTCATCCCAGGGATGCAAGGATGGTACAACATTCGAAAATCCATCAACATCATCCACCACATCAACAAAAAGAAGGACAAAAACCACATGATCATCTCCATAGATGCTGAAAAAGCATATGACAAAATTCAACATCCATTCATGATAAAAACTCTCAACAAAATGGGTATAGAGTGCAAGTACCTCAACATAATAAAGGCCATATATGACAAACCCACAGCCAACATTATACATAACAGTGAGAAGCTGAAAGCTTTTCCTCAAAGATCAGGAACAAGACAAGGATGCTCACGCTCCCTGCTTTTATTCAACATAGTACAGGAGGTCCTAGCCACAGCAATCAGACAACACAAAGAAATAAAAGGCATCCAGATTGGTAAGGAAGAAGTCAAACTGTCACTCATGATATTGTATATAAAAAACCCTAAAGATTCCACTCAAAAACTACTAGAACTAATATCTGAATTCAGCAAAGTTGCAGGATACAAAATTAACACACAGAAATCTGTTGCTTTCCTATACACTAACGATGAACTAACAGAGAAATCAGGAAAACAATTCCATTCACAATTGCATCAAAAAGAATAAAATACCTAGGAATAAACCTAACCAAGGAAGTGAAAGACCTATACCCTGAAAACTACAAGATATTTTTAAGAGAAATTAAAGAGGACACTAATAAATGGAAATTCATCCTATGTTCTTTGGTAGGAAGAATTAATATTGTCTAAATGGCCATCCTGCCTAAAGCAATCTATAGATTCAATGCAATCCTTATCAAAATACCGACAGCATTCTTCAGTGAACTGGAACAAATAGTTCTAAAATTCACATGGAACCACAAAAGACCCCCAATAGCCAAAGCAATCCTGAGAAAGAAGAATAAAGCAGGGGGTATCCCGCTTCCCAACTTCAAGCTCTACTACAAAGCCACAGTAATCAAGACAGTTTGGTACTGGTGCAAGAACAGACCCATAGACCAGTGGAACAGAATGGAGAGTCCAGATGTTAATCCAAGCATATATGATCAATTAATATATGATATAGGAGCCATGGATATACAATGGGGAAATGACAGCTGGTGTTGGCAAAACTGGACAGCTACATGTAAGAGAATGAAACTGGATTACTGTCTAACTCCTACACAAAAGTAAACTCGAAATGGATCAAAGACCTGAATGTAAGTCATGAAACCATAAAACTCTCTTGAATATAAACATGAGCAACTTCTTCATGAACATATCTCCCCAGGCAAGGGAAACAAAAGCAAAAATGAACAAGTGGGACTATATCAAACTAAAAAGCTTCTGTACAGCAGAGGACACCATCAGTAAAACAAGAAGGCATCCTACAGTATGGGAGAATATATTCATAAATGACATATCTGATAAGGGGTTGACATCCAAAATATACAAAGAGCTCAGGCACCTCAACAAACAAAAACCAAATAACTCAGTTAAAAAATAGGCAGAGGACATGAATAGACACTTCTCCAAAGAAGAAATTCAGATGGCCAACAGGCACATGAAAAGATGCTCTGCATCACTAATCATCAGAGAAATGCAGATTAAAACCACAATGAGATACCACCTCACACCAGTGAGGATAGCCAACATCCAAAACACAAACAACAACAAATGTTGGAGAGGATGTGGAGAAAAGGGAACCCTCCTACACTGTTGGTGGGACTGCAAATTAGTTCAACCATTGTGGAAAGCAGTATGGAGGATCCTCAAAAAACTCAAAATAGAAATACCGTTTGACCCAGGAATCCCACTCCTAGGAATTTACCCTAAGAATGCAGCAGCCCAATTTGAAAAAGACAGATGCACCCCTATGTTTATCGCATCATTATTTACAATAGCCAAGAAATGGAAGCAGCCTAAGTGTCCATCAGTAGATGAATGGATAAAGAAGAGGTGGTACCTATACACAATGGAATATTATTCAGCCATAGGAAGAAAACAAATCCTACTGTTTGCAACAACATGGATGGAGCTCGAGGGTATTGTGCTCAGTGAAATAAGCCAAGCCGAAAAAGACAAGTACCAAATGATTCCACTCATATGTGGAGTATAAGAACTAAGAAAAAAACTGAAGGAAGAAAATAGTGGTAGACTCACAGAACCCAAGAACGGACTAATAGTTACCAAAGGGAAAGGGACTGGGGAGGATGGGTGGGAAGGGAGGGACAAGGGGGAAAAAGGGGCATTACGATTAGCAGATGTAATGTTAGGGGGGCATGGGGAGGGCTATACAACCCAGAGAAGACAAGTAGTGACTCTATAGCATCTCACTATGCTGATGGCCAGTGACTGTAATGGGGTTGTGGGGGGGGAACCTGATGAAGGGGGTAGTGTAATCACCATAATATTGCTCATTTAATTGTAGATTAATGATATCAAAATAAACTTATTAAAAAAATAGGCAGAGGATCTATCTGAATAGATACTTCTCCCAAGAAGAAATTCAGATTGCCACCAGGCACATGAAAAGGTGCTCCACATCACTAATCATCAGAGAAATGAAAATTAAAACTACAATGAGATAGCACCTCACACCAATAAGGATGGCCAACATCCAAAACACAAACAACAATAAATGTTGGCAAGGATGTGGAGAAAGGGGAACCCTCCTACACTGCTGGTGGGAATATAAATTAGTTCAACAACTGTGGAAACCAGTTTGGGGGTTCCTCAAAAAACTCAAAATAGAAATACCATTTGACCCAGGAATCCCACTCCTAGGAATTTATCCTAAGAATGCAGCAGCCCAATTTGAAAAAGACATATGCACCCCTATGTTTATCGCAGCACTATTTACAATACCAAGAAATGGAAACAACCTAAATGTCCATCAGTAGATGAATGGATAAAAAAGATGTGGTACATATACACAATGGAATATTATTCAGCCATAAGAAGAAAACAAATCTTACCATTTGCAACAATATGGATGGAGCTAGAGGGTATTATGCTCAGTGAAATAAGACAGGTGGAGAAAGGCAAGTACCAAATGATTTCACTCATCTGTGGAGTATAAGAACAAAGCAAAAACTGAAGGAACAAAACAGCAGCAGACTCACAGAACCCAAGAATGGACTAACAGTTACCAAAGGGAAAGGAACTGGGGAGGATGGGTGGGAAGGAAGGGAGAAGGGGAATAAGGGGCATTACGATTAGCACACATAATGTAGGGGGGGGCACGGGGAACACAGTACAGCACAGAGAAAACACGTAGTGATTCTATAGCATATTACCACACTGATGGACAGTGACTATAATAGGGTATGTGGTGGGGACTTGATAATGGGGGGAATCTAGTAACCACAATGTTGCTCATGTAGTTGTATATTAATGATACCAAAAAAAAAACCCATGTTGCTTAAGGGTCAACTGTATTTATAAATCAATAAAAATAAAGTAACTAGGAAAATCTCAAGTGCTTAAAGATCACACATTTCTACATAATCAGTAGATCAAAGAATAAATACAAGATAAATTAGAAAATGTTCTAAACATTAGAAAATGAATGAAAATGAATATACAACACATCAAAACATGGGATCCAACTAAGGAGGTACTTAGAGGGAAGTGTATAACTTTAAATATCTATAAGAGAAAAGAAGAAAGCTTTCAAATCAATGATCTTAGCTATATGCTTAGAAACCAGAAAAAGAACAAATTTATCTCAAAGCAAGGAAAGAAATAAATTTAAAGCAGAAATTAATAAAACAGAATAGAGAAAATCAATGAAACCAAACCTGATTTTTCAAAAAGAGTGATAAAAATGTATAAACCTAAAGGTTTATAAATCAGACTGCTGAAAAAGGAGAATACATAAATTATCAATGTCAGGACTGAAACACAGGCATCACTATAGATCCTCCAGAGATTAAAAAGATAAGAAAATATTATAAACCATTTTATGCCAATAATTTTGACAACCTAGATGAAATGGACAGAATTTTTGGAAAGCACAAATTATTAAAATTGATGAAAGAGGAATAGATAACTTGAATAGCCTTCTATCAATTAAAGAAATTGAATTCATAATTAAAAAGTTTCCCACAAAGAAAATCCAGGTCTAGATTGCTTCACTGATGAATTCTTTCAAACACTTGAGGGAGTGATGATAATATCAATCCTACACAAACTCTTTAAGAAAAAGGAGGAGGGAACACTTCCCAAGTAATTTTATGAAGCCAGTGTTACCTAGACTCCAAAACAGGACAAAGAAATCACAAGAAAACTTCAGACCAATATTCCTCATGACATAGACACAAAAATCCTCAAAAACACTACCAAATTAAATCCAGAAATATATAAAATGAATAAGACATGATGACCAAGTGGTATTTATCCTGAGAATGCAAGATTGACTTAGTATCTAAAAATGAATCAATGTAATTCACACTATTAATGGAATAAAAGAGAAAAACCATATAATCATTTCAATAAAGGCAGATAAAACATGTGACATATTTCAACATCCGTTCTTGAGAAACCCATTAGGAAACTAGGAATAGAAGGGAACTTCTTCAATCTGACTAAGCTTATGTGTGAAAAACCTAAAGCTAATGTCAGTGCTTTCTCCCTAACATCAGGAACAAGACCAGGATATCTGCTCTCACCACTTGTGTTTAACACTGTATTGAATGTCCTGCGCTAAGTATGATTAGGCAACAACAAAAAAATAAAATGTACACATATTGGAAAAGAAGAAGTAAAACTCTGGTGGGAAGTCAAACGGAACCACCACTTTGGAAAGTAGTACACCAGCCTCTTGTTAAGTTAAACATAGACTTACCATATGACCTTGAAATTCTACTCCTAGGTATTTATTCAGGAGAAATGACAACATATGTCCACACAGAGATGTGTATGTGAATAGTCATAGCTGCATTATTCTTGATAGCCAAACGCTGGAAGCAACTCAAATGCCCATCAGTTGGTGAATGGATAAACAATTGTGGTATAGCTATACTAAGGAAAAGCACTCAGCAATAAAAAGGGGCAAAATATGAATGCATGCAACAATACAGGTGGATTTCAGGGACATTAGGCTGAGTGAAAGAAGTTGGACACAGAAGACAAAGGTTGCATGCTGTGTGATTTTACTATCGTGACAGAAAGCTGATCAGTGGTTGCTCTAAAGGCACAAGGAAGCTTTTGAAGTGAAGCTATTGTGTTTCTTAATAGTGGTGCTGGTTACATGACTTCATACTATTACCAATGCTTATCAACCTTCTACTTAAAGTGGATAAATTTTTTTTGTATGTAATACCTTAATTCAACAAAAAGAACTTTTAAAAGGGGTTGGACAAGAGCTGGCCACAGCAAGCCTTGTTTGACTCATCAGCTGTGGGCAGTGGGAAGTATATTTAACCTCTTAAGTCTCAGTTTTCCCTTCTATGAAATGGAGCTAAGAGGAACTATCTTATGGAGTCATTACATGAATAAATGGGATAATTAAAGTACCAGCCACTAAGTAGATGCTCTATGCACATAAGTCATGAGGCTCCAGGGGGCCCGCAGGGGAGGTGGGAAGCATACCGCTGACTGCCCGACCAGCAGGGGCAGAGGCGTGGAGGTGGCTGAGCAGAAACAGGAGCTTGTCCAGCCTGGCAGGAGTGCGCAGGGGAAATGGGGGAGGCGAGGGTGAGCAGCAGCTGGGAGAAAGGCCCTGAGATCCTTCTTCTGCCACGTCAATGAGTCTGGATCGTATTTTGAAGCAGCAGTATCAAAAGGGCAATATATGTGGGGCTTGACTGTGTTTGGGGGTCGGACTGGATTTGAATCCCATTTTGTCACTTACCAGCTGTGAGACTGGAAAGTTCCTCGAATTCTCAGTAGTTTTTTCACCAGTAAAAAGGAAATAATGACAGAATTCACCTCACTGGATTGTTATGAGGATTAAGTGAGTGATGGGGTCCCCACAGTCCCTGGCACATCATGACCTTCCATCAGTATGATGGGGCTTGTGTTTAAAGTGTGGAACGTGGTCTGGAGACAGTTGGCAGCCTGAGACACGTGAGAAAACTGTTCAGTAGTCTAAGTAGGAATTGGAGGTGATCTGAGTGAGGGCAGTGGCTGTGCAGACAGAGGAGACAGGCTGGGAATGTACCCAAGAGGCAGAGAAGCACACTTCTGGGACGGGTCGGACAGTGGTGAGGGCAAGAAAGGAATCAAGGTGTCGTCCACTGAGGCTTCTGATCTGAAGAGTGGCCCCCTTTATCTGGCTCTGGGAGACAGGAGCCTCCACTCGCACATGATCTCCCTGAAGGAGATTACTATGCCTGCTCCCAAGTAAAACACACTTCTCCACTCCAAAATACCCACCACAAGTGCATATTACGTTGATGGGTGATCAGCAGAGGGAAGAGGGGCTCTCAGGAAGTCTGGATGAGCCATGGTGACTCTTGGATACTGAGAAAAGGAAAAGGTCACATTTGAGACATAAAATGAAAGAATTGGCTTCACCACAAAAGGAAGTTACATCATTTCACTGTATTGCCTCTGTATTTCCCCTTTGGGACTCCAAGGAATACTAAAACACAATCTAGATGGAAAAATACCCCTAGAAAAAAGAAAGAGAACCTTACTATAATTCAGAGTCAAACCTTCAAGACTGCCCCTTTCTTAGGAGACAGCAGAGATGATGTTTGCTCTCGGTCAAGTGTGGCTGCACAGATCACCACAGAAAACACACACCATGCAAATGCACTGAGGTTCCTGTGGGGGAATTGACGTATATGTTGTATAAATGTATAACATAGAATATCATATAATGTGTTTATTACATTTTATCTTGTCGCTTGTTGGCTAAGTATATTGACATATTTACTTTTCCTACATGTACTGACTATCTTGTAAATAATTCAGAAGGTCAGTTTTTAAAAAAATGTGTCCTTGATAACTGGGTTGGGACTTACAGTCTGTATAAGTATATGGCAAGAAATATGATATACTCTAGTGTACAGTTTAACCCACAGCAATCGGGATGCAGGTCATATATGTGATGTGTAGGACAGAGGGAGGTGAGGCCAGAGAGACTGGGGCAAGATTACCAATATAATAACAATAATAATTAATGATATTGGGAAATGTTGGTTGAGCAGTTGTGTTATTGCAGAAACTACTCTCAGGAGTTCACATATTCCAGAATATTTATCCTTACCAGTTTTATAGATGTGGAAATTGAGGCACAGAGAGTGTACTTTGCTCAACTTTGAAACTTTCCCCAAATTTCTCCACGATGGGTTTTTTTAAAATGAACTAAGAAAAAATCACATTTTCTAAAAGGAATCTGCTTTACTCAGGCTACTGGAAGCCAGCTCACTGTGGCGTCTCATGAACCAGCCTGAATTATTTTTTTCTTTCCTGGAGTCGGCTGGTCAGGGAACTTTGAGTCAGACTGAGTCATAGCTGTTGGTACGTTCTTCAACCAGAAAACAATCTTTGTTTTTTAAGCCACCAAAGGAATTTTTGAACAAGCTGAATGTACTTCTGTAGTTACATGTCCCTTTCTGATTTGTGATTTTTTGAAAGGTTCACTTGCAGATGGCGATGCTGTTTACAGCAACACTGGCACAAAGGGCACTTCCCACTTGCATGTGATCCTGTATGTCTTTCTTTGAATGTCTTCTCAA